>JAEUWP010000506.1:0-64103 GCA_018524725.1 Podaxis mareebaensis | reverse complement strand
GTTCATTGTCCCCCAGAACTCATCTGAGGACAGTAGTAGCTACTAAGCTGCATTTTGTCGTTGTTGTAACTACTACCCTTATTTCTACCCTCTACAGTGGCGGAGGCATCCTTTGAGGACACTGATGTGTGCGTTTTTATTTTGTATAATCTCAATGAGCTTGTCGAGGACTTGATTGATTGACTTGTCGAATGGGTCGATCATGTCGATGAGGTGGTCATTTAGTCTGACCTCGTGTAATCAGGATACAAGGCCCAAGTTCTGTTCCTCATATTGTTGGTGGAGCAAATCTTGCTCTGATGCGTGTTGTTTGCCTTTGGCTCTTGACAGTCTGGCCGTCGTCGAGGGTGTAGGGTGAGGTAGTTGCTGAGTGTATTCACTCAGCACAGTTGGGTAGTGGTGATGGTGTGCCAACTGAAGTGCAGTTGGTGGTGGTGGTGATGTGTGATAGGGATGATAAGGCATTGTTGTTGGATGATGGAGCATCGGTGGTGGTGGGGGGTAGTATGCAGGGTTTGGGTAACCCTGTGGATATGGATTGAATGGAGGGTGGCTGAATTGTTGATTCAGCCATTGCTTGAATTGTGGATGTTGAGACGTCGACATTGGTATCATCAACAGTAAGGCATGATGAGGGTCTTGGTGCCCTTGCTGATGCTCAGGCTGACTCATAAATGTTGGGATGGGGTCTGAAGTCATGTCCATCGACTCCCTCCCCCTCCCAGGACCTGTCCAGGGTCCTTGGAATGTTGATGGTGCAGAGCCACTTGCGCTGCTCTGCTGAGGCATGGCGGGTGGTTGTTGTGGTTGTTGTGGGTGCTGGGGGTTCATGGTGGTGGTTGTAGGGAGAGAAGAGGTAACTTTTGCAAGTCGCTGTTGGTAATATATTGTAGGATTCTCAGGGTCAAAGTTAATCTCTTTGACCCAATTTGTACCTACCATTTCTGGTAGGCTGTGATTGGGGTTGAAGTTGCTGAACCTTTGACACCCCTTGCAGCTCCAGGTACCTATCCAATGCCACAAGTTCTTTGCAGTGTTGTATTGGTTCCCAAGTGGTGTCTCCCAGACTCCACTGGACCTGAAATTTGATTTTACCATTGTTGGTAAACTGATGGCCTATGATCTCTTCAATGAACCATTTGTGCTCATCGTCAAACCCGAAGTCGTATGGCTCAGGCCATGATCACTCTGGGAATAATGTATCATCTGAGGCATGGTATGGCCTCAGAAGGTTTACGTGAAACACTGGATGGATTTTCCGGTGTAATAATGCTGGAGGCAGTTCCAATTTGTAATTGGAAGTCTCTGGCTTCAATTCTAGGACCTTGTAGGGTCCTATAAACTTTGGACAGAGCTTTCAAGCTCTGTCTTTTGGTAACAAGAGGTTCTGTGTGGAAAGGTAGACTAAGTCTCCTTTCTCGATACGAGGTTCTGGCCCTCGTTTTTTGTTGGCATTGTGGGTTTGGAAAACCCGCGATTCTATTATTGCATCATGGGCGGCTGCTAAGTTTAGCAGCACTGCTTCTGCAAAGGTTTTTATCCCTTTGTGGACAATTTTGGTGTTGCAGCTGTCCCAGATCATGGATGGCATATATCCATAATTCAACTCAAATGGGGTGTATTTCATGGTAGCTGAGATGTTTGAGTTGATTGCAAACTCAGTTAATGGTGCTTTGTCGACCCAATTAGTTTGGTTGTAGCGTACCATTGCACGGAAGATCTGACCAATATTGCGATTCATTCGTTCAGTCTGGCCATCTGTTTGAGGGTGAAAGGAAGTTGACATTAGGAGCTTGGCTCCTAATATCTTGTGGAGTTCTCTCCACCAGGTGGATGTGAATTTCAAGTCTCAATTGCTCACAATCAAGCTTGGTAGTCCGTGTAAGCATAGAATATCTTGTACATAAACCCATAACAGCTCCAACGCTGTCATTTTTGTGTGCACTGGTATTAAGTGCACCATGCTCGTCATTCAGCACATAACTACCCAGAGATAGTTGAAGCCTCTGGATTCTGGGAATGGACCAATGAAGTCCATCCTGATTGAGTCCCAGGGTTTGGTAGGAACCAGTAGAGAGTGTAGCTCTCCACTGGGTTTTGTGTTCAGTGTCTTGGTTCGAGCACACGTTTCGCAAGTTCTGTGGAACTTGCAACAATCTTTTACCAACGATGGCCACCAGTACCATCTGCAGACATACTCTGCTGTCCGTTGGTCGCCTAGATGTCCCACAATTTTGTGGGCCTTCATTAGTACCTGGGTTATGAGTCGCCTGTCATTTGGAATACATACGACTCGGTCTCCTAGGGGAGTTTTCTTCATGATCACTCCTTGGTTATCCACAGAGAAGTCTCTATACTTCTCTGGGGATTGTTTGACTATACTCATTAATGAGTCTGTATTGTAGCCAGTGATGACTTTATCAATGAAGTCGTCTCCAATGGTGAAATTGGCGGCATTACCAGTTGCAGAGAGTGACTCACCAAGGGTTATTCCCTTGGTTTTGTGTTTTTGTGTCGAGTGTTTCACTTGGCCAACATCTGGTTCTACAGCGCAGAGGGCAGCTGCCTCTTGAAGCTCTTCAGCTTCAATATCTCATTGTTCGTGCTTTTCTTGGAGTCTGGCGCTTCGCCTAACTCCTTCATCATTCATGGCTGCCAGTTGATCTTGCAGATGTTGTATCTCTGCTCATCTTGGTGCTGGCAAATTGTCTCCTTTGGGGTCGATATGGAAGTCTGCCTGTACGTACTCCCCACTGGGGTGCTCTTCCCCCAGTCAATCACTCTCGTAGTATCATGAGAGACAGTCAGCGATCTTGTTGTGTTCTCCTTTGACGTAGGTTATGTCAAAGTCGAACCTCAACATATAGTCGAGCCATCGTCGTTGTCAGCTCAACAATTTTGATTGAGTTTTGAAAAACTCAAGTGCTTTATGATCAGTAATGATGTGGATGCAATAGCCTACCAGCTTATCCTCCCACTTCAGTAATGCTTTGAGGATAGCCAGCATTTCGAGTTCATGCACAGCATAGTTCTGCTGTGCTGCAGAGAACTTTTTGGACATGAATCCTGCTGGGTGACAGTCCACCCAGCTGGGGCCTTGTCCATACATAACACTGATACCAGTTTTCGAAGCGTCACAGATAACCCATATGGGTTCTCCATTCTTCAGATCTATCAGTCAGATCACTGGCATTTTACAACAGATGCGTTTGATCATATCAAAGCATCTCTGATGTAACGGTCGCCAGTGGAATGGTGTTCTGTTCTGTGTTATGGCCATTAACAGGCCAGTATACGCAGTTATGTCCAGCAGAAAGTTGGATATGTAGTTAATGAGTCCAACAAATTTCTGCACGTCATTATAGTTGCGAGGGGTTCTCCACTCATGGATTCGGGATAGTTTATCGGTATCAGGGTGGATACCATTATTGTCTATTATATGACCGAGACAGTCCACTCAGTCTGCATACAGTTCTACCTTCGACTCTTTGATGTAGAGCTGTTGTTGGTGGAGTCAGTCTAATATGAGCTGTAGATGCTGCTCGTGTTCCTCCACAGAATTAGAAAATATAAATATATTGTCCAGATATATGTGGACAAATATGCTGATGACATCTCTAAAAATAGCTGTCATCAATCTTTGGAATGTGGCAGGGGCGTTACAGTCCCCTTGCTGCATGATGTTACTAATGTATGTTCCCACAATGGTGGAGAAGGCTGTCTTCTCCACATCCTCAGGTTGAACTCTAACCTGTTTGTATGCATCAGCTAGATCAATCTTAGAGCGATACCTCACTCTAGCCACATCTTCTCAGATTACTTCTTGATCAGGTAAAGGAGTTACATCCTTTACCATGTTATCATTTCACTCCTTCACATCAATGACTGTATGCAGTTGCCCATCCTTCTTGGGGATGCATAGCAAAGGGGCTGCTTGCATGACATTGCAGGGTTCCCACCACCCCGTGTCTATGTAACGGTTGAGTTTTGCATGGAACTCCTCCCGTAATGACTGTGGGCATCTGGGCAAGTGATAGTTATATCATTTGTTCTCCTCAATGAGGTGAATCTTGTGATTCACCTCTCAGAATGGGGGTAGGCGAGATGGTGTTCCTTGCATCATATTGTGGTAGTCATGCATCAACTGCTGCTTAATCTGCGGTATTTTGCACTGGTTCTGGTCACCCAGATTATTGGGTGGTTTCTTTGTTTCGAATCGAGCACGCGTGTCCTCAATTCATTTCATGCAGTTGTCTTCCATTGGTAGATGGATGACTGTCATACTATGGATATAATCCCTGAGAGACCACTTGGGATATCTTATCCTTGTAAATTCTTCTGTGTGGACAATATCATCCACACTGCTTGGGGTGTATCCTGTAGATGGTGGGTGTCTGTCTGCAGGTTGTTTCATTGACCAGATGCCTGATACCATGGCGTTCCACTCATCAGGCATCTGTGGGTCATAGTACCAGTCATACATTGCCTTGATGACTGGTGTTTTGATGAGCCATTTGTGGGCTGGTGGTCCTCACTTTTGACAAGCTAGTAACTCGTCTTCGACTGAGACGATAGGGTGAAATTTAGGTTCACTTGTGTATCGTGGACGGGGAAGTTTCTCCCTGTGGTCTTCATTTCTTGTCCTCGAGGGAATCTCCTTGAGGATATGGGGATAATTGTGGGGGAGTTTTCCCCCAGCATGTATTCCACTCGCTTTGGTGACATCCTCTACTGTCACTCAATTCGTAGTGGGCTCTTTGCCTCCATATAGTCATGTCGACTGATATTTATTGGTCAAACAATGGCAACAGAGCCACATATCTGAATTACTGATGGTGTCGGTAGCTGGGATGCTGACTCCATCAATGATCACTGCTCAATTCTCGAAATCGAGCTTCACTTTATGCCGATGCATAAAGGGAGTTCCGATAATCATGTCATAGCAATTGAAGTTCGCTATGTCGAGGTACAATGAGGTTTTTATAGGCCCAACTGTTAATTCAGCAGTCGTGCCATACTTCACAGTGGATCTACTACCAACTGTGCCCAGTTGGAGTGTGTGCAGATCTTCTAATTCACTGACTTTAATGTCAGCAACTTGAGCAAAGGCAGGAGTCATTCCGGAGGTCATACTCCCTGAGTCCCAGAGCATCCAGGCTTCAATGCCATTAACACTGATATATGATGCGAGACATTGCTTCTCGCAAGGGGCAATCTGTGGGCGTAATATCTTTCCTTTGTTGGTTCGAAGAGTGACTCTTTGAACCCATTGATTTCAAGGCTCATCTTCCTCGGGGTAATCAGTGAGCACATTTATTTTGCTCTCTGCGGGAGTATTGTCGATACTTGTGAGGAAGTTCATGTCCTTGCTATCAGATCCATAGTCAGATTCGATGATGGTTACTTCAGCGTATCCATCTTCTGAGGCTTGTGTTGATGCATGATCTTCGTCAATGTCATCCTCCTCTTCTTCATAATCAGGCCAGTCTTCTTCTGCCTGATCATTGTCTTCTTCTCCTGAGTGCAATACTCTGTCTTCAGGTATCATTGTATGAGCTGCTCGAATCTGTGGGGGTTTACCCTTCAAAGGGCACTTGTCCGAGCTAGCATAATGGTTACTGCCACAGCAATAACATTTTATGGCATTGGTAGGTTTATTGGCATTGTGGTCCAGTGGTTTACTGGGCCACCTTGCGCCTTGGTGGTTACTCAACTTATAATCCAGTCGAGCTGTTTTGTTCTTTTGAATCATGCAAGAGTTGTTGTAACTCTCGAATGTGCATTTGCTTTCACCCATTTGCTACTTTCTTGGGTACAAATGCCATTCGAGATCTAGATTGCTCTTGAATCAGTACTGGTCGATTATTATGCATCAGGGGATCTACTCCCCTGTTATTTGGATGAAGGGCCTGACGGTAGTATGATGTCAGTTTCCATCAGCTTTTGTATGAGACTGCATAAGTGAGGAACTCATCTAATGAGTTCGCTTCAGGGGACAGACCTCGATGAAACAGCAGGTCTGTCCTCATGTCCTCAGGTATCCCTTCCAGGAATAACTCGATGAGGGTATAATCATCAGGATGCACAGTCATGCACTGTGCATTGTCCATGATGGAGTCATAGTATCCTTGTACTCCAATGCAAGGGTTATAATGGACTCATTTGAGTCCTTCTCTCGCTTTGTGCATTGATGTAGGTAGCATGAAGCAATCATACAGAGCGAGGATCACTTCCTCAAAAGTCCAATCGAACTTTGTTCGATTAACATTTATTTATTTATTTATTTATTTATTTATTTTTTATATCGAAGTCTATTGCCGTCATCAATCTACTACAAAGAGTATCTAGGCAAACAGGTGCACGGTAGCAGTCCCAATGGTTAAGAGAAAGGAGAAATAGAGGAAAAGAAAAACAGGTGCCCCAAACAACAGGAATGAAAAAGTTCAAAGTTAAACACATAGGGTCGAAAACGAGGGAGTCTGAACTGAATATGGTGACATGGCTGCTTGCACTTGTCTTGACTAACCCTTACGGCCCCCACCCCAAGGAGCGGAGACTTTCTTGGCTGAAGCAGAGGCCGCATCGCATTGGTATCGACTGTGGATCCAATCCCAATCGAAGCAATGTCACCAGTAGGGGCACCGGTGGTCATTGGAGGAGTGGGTGCCAGAACAGTTGAGGCACCAGGGAGAGTGAGGGCAGGGATCACCTGCCAGAGTGGGGGGGATGGGGGGAGTTGCTTTGGGGTTGCCCTTGCAACACCCAGCCATGGAGTGGTGGGAGGTCTCAGAGTGAGGACCCCCACAGAGAGGACACTTGGGCACACGGGTGCGGCAAGCATCGGAAGGATGACCCCAGCGCCAGCAACACTGACACTGAGGTGTACCAGTGTGGGCACGAGCCCCTTTGATGAGACAGGACACACCATTGATCATGATATGCCTGTTGATAAGGGAGGTGGCAAGGGTGCTGCATTGGGAGTCGACCAAGTCGATCCACACAGTGGCAGTGTCGGACTTGGCGGAATTTTGGACGACGTGCAGATGGTGTACGTCGGAGGAGGGAAAGAAGGGGGAGGCAGAGGCCTCGATCTTGACTTGGTCAGCCGTGAGGGTGAAGCCATTGGCTGAGATGAAAGGGACGTCCACGATCTTGATAAAAGATCGGGAAACAGGAAGGGTGATGGAGGCGCTCTTGAGCATGGTGGGGAGACAGGCAGAGAGGATGTCAAGGTCCGCCTGGGAGGGGACACCACCAGTGGAGAAGGCGATGACTCCAGAGTGAAAGCGGCCAGAGTCGACAGTGAGTGCCGACTTGGCCCGGGTAAGCGCTTGGTTGAAGCGTGCGACAAGGAACTGGAGGGAGACACGAGTGCTAGCAAGGTCGCTAGCACTGGTGCTCAAGAAGAATTGACACCGGGTGGGTCCCCAGGTCACGTAATAAGGCTTACACCTTGTGGAGGGGTTGGGTCCAGAAGGACCAGTCTTGACGTCACGCGAGGGAGGGCTGGGCCTGTCGCATGGGGAGGGGGGGGCGGGGGAGGGAGGCGGGCCCCTGCCTCACGGAGCAGAACCCGCGGGGGGGCGCGGAGGAGGTGCCGGGGCCTGGGTAGAGGGTTGGGAAGCAGGTGCTGATTGAGCATCTGCCATCGCTGAGTCAGCCGTTCCATGGAATGACACATGTTGGGAGGGAGGCTGTTGTGCTGGGAATAGCAAAGCAGTGATACTGCTTGGGGGAGGGGGGGACCGATGGATGGGGGGTGTATGGTTGGCGAATAAATTCTTTGACTCCAGTACAGCAATGAAGTCGCAGATGGCGGCATATAGATGGGGTTCAGGAGGGGGAAGGTCTTCCTGAGCTGCTCCGTGGAGATCTCGAGTCCATTCTAAGACAATGGATGTCATGGTTACTTGTTCATTTTCCTTCTCGTCTGAGGCCTTGGTGGGGGTGGGAGAGGAGGGGAGAGCGGAGGGAGCAGCTTTGGGAGTAAGCTGCCTGGAGTGAGAGGGAGATCCGACTGGGGAGTCAAGGTCCATGCCGGAGGGAGGGGGGGCTGAGCTTTGGAGATGACCCAAAGCGTCAGCATGAGGGGGAGTAGAGGACCCGGGAGGATTCTTCAACTCATAGACCACATATTGACCTGTGGAACTGTCACGGATGCGAAGGAGTCCTTTAGAGGACTCAATCTTGTAGTCGAGTGGTGCGCTTCCTGGGGAGTCTTGCACAGTGATGCCAATGCCTCGCTCTTGTTGTGAATGATGCTGGGGAGTCTCGGGGACTTCTTGGAACATGTCATCTGTGTATTGGGGGGCAGAAGCCTTTCTGCGACGGCCCATAGTGCTAAGTACAACCGACCAACAAGGAGATGATGGTGGTTGCTGGAAAAGGAAGGTGTTGTTGATTAACATTTATAACATGCCAAACGATCATTCATTTGGCCTCTCCAGCTAGGTGGTAAGGTAGGGTATACAGGCACAGCCTGTCCCTTGCATGATCCATTCCACCTAGACCTTTTAATGCAAGGTCTAGGCAGAGTGCGGATATGAAGTTTTCGAGGTCACTAAACCTTGGACTTCCACTGTAAGGCTCCAGGCCTTTCTCAGTGGGGGGTTTCCCATTTCCAGGCCTGTACCCCTCTGGGAATTCAAATGGTTGTGAGAGGTACTCTCGGATTGTTGCACTCAATCAATCATGCATTAGTCGTGTGTGGTTGCAAATGGTGTTCGCAATGCCTGGGGACCCAAAGGTCAGTGGTATGTCTCTAATGAGGGAATATCCTCACCTTGGTCTTTCAGGGGGTTGGTATAATTCCTCCCCTTTGTCGGATCCTTCCTCTTGATGACTTCCACGACCAGTCAGTGGTCGTGGTACTGCTGGGGGGTATACTGGAGGAGTGGCTGGGGCTGCTCCTCTTAGTGCAGCTGCATGAGCCATAGGTGGTGGTAACAATGATTGTTGAGGATGCAATGCTCCTTGCCTTAGGTCATTATCATCCAAGACATCCCTGTCTACAGGGGTTGTTCCTATGAACCGGATGCCTTGGTCTGGTATTTTCGACCTTCTGTATAGTTGAATATCTTCATTCCACATCTGCTGGAGTGCCACTCAATCACTCCAGTATTCCGCGCATTCTATACTGGGCTTGGATGGCCCATTTTCAAACTGCTTTTCTCTCTTGCCTCCACTCGGATTAAGATCAATTTTAACAGAGTGCTTTTCTGAACTCTGTATAGGTCTTGATTGAGTGATAGAGGCATTGGGGATCGCCCTATTGAGGGCGGTCAGCACTTGTGTTTGGCTTTCTAGACAATGAGAGTATTCATCGTTGTTTTTGCCAATCTTTCGAGGGGCGAACAGCTTGTCTAAGGCTTGTTGGGTCAAGTATGTTGTGATACTTGACTCTGAAGGGGTTGGTTCCACAGAGGATGATGTTCCTCTGATCAGTGCTTTTCCTTTGTCAATGGTGCCACCAAGTGCTGCTGTAGGGTCGGCCTCAGATGGTGATTCTACCCATGAAAGAGGATTGTACAGGTGCTCATCACCTGTGTTATCCATTTCTTTCCTCAATCAAGCCATAGGCATGGCTCGATAGATTTCATTCATGGGAGTTTCGGGTCGTTCCCCTTTATGTTGCTTTGCTGCCTTGTACAGCGAAGCAAGTCATTTAATTGTTTTACATAGGAGATTCTTATACATCTCTGATGTAGGGTCTATTGGTATATCCGTTGAGCTCTTGAACAGCTCGATGGTATATTCTTCTGCATGGAATTGTAGTTCTGCCCTTCTTACAGGGCTTTCGACATGATTCACGTCGAAAATGAGGGAAATTCTTTCTTTGAGTGTATATAATTCACTCGATATTGCTGTGTTAAATTTGGGCAATGGTGCCCTGTCGAGCAATGACAGTTGCTCACTCTCCTCTTCTATTGGTGGCAGAGTTTGTGAGTTGCTTCTGGCTGTGGTGTTAGACCCCGTAGTCAGATTCTCTGCGTTATGTTGACTGTTGTCAATGGGTTCTAATTTAAATAGCCTGGAGTGGGGATAATTTCCCTTTCCTCCATTATTGTCAGTGCAGCTACTGCCACTAGATAGTGAATCTGATGTGTTATCATGTCGAGGCTTGTTGGGTGTTGTCATTCTTGGTTGCCACGTGTACACAGTGGTTAGGTATTATAGGGCATTTTGCTCATGTGTTAGTCCACTTGGTGAACTAAAAAAATGTAAAGCTTTATGCTTTACGGTTAGAAGACCTCATGCTCACACCAAATAGTTCAAACCTGTTTATTGGGAGACTATGTGGCACAAGCAAAGGTCAGTTGTCACTGACAACCGAAGTGCCCTAATAAACAGTAGATACAAACATGTGATGGAGTGATGGGTAAACAAGACTGATAGCAAAATATAACACAATGACATGGGTTAATTGATTTTCGAATTAAGTGTAAGGGCATGCCCTTACAGTATACTACCTCATGACTCCCCATGCTGAACTGAGGGACTCATCAATACTCTATAGTCAGAGAGGCATGTGATGAGTCAGTAACTCTAGAGATTGTACAATCTGTCCAGAGTTACAACAACCTCATATACAATTATTTACACTAAACAATTGACCAATACCTTGTGCAACTGATCAAATATCCTGAAGGTTATAAACCTTCATTAAACAAGCTCCCCACTGAAAAGAGCTTGGAACTATATGGTAGAAGTCACCAATTCAGAGACTTGTTGTCATTCATAATAAGTCTATATGCTAACTTTGCCATGAAGGGACTAGGGGGACAGAGCCCTACTATGGATCAACTATGGATCCTAACTCTCCAATATTACCTCATTGGAGAGACAAAGGAGATGTTTGTTCACCATGTATTTAGTATAGATCATAGCAAATATGATTAGACATTCAAGAGTATCATCATGATGCTCTATGACAGATTTATCAGACTGACATCAATGTACAAGGCTCATGAGAGCCTCAAAGGAGTCAGGTATAATCCCAAAGAAGGGATTCAACATTATTATGATGCCATCTTGGGGTACTCACAAAACATGGCTGTCTATCCCAACAACTACTCTTTCATTGAGACCTTCTTGGAAGGTCTCCCACAAGCCATGAGATACTTCCTTATGTTCAACAGAGGACTATCTCCTGAAATGAATCAACTTGAGGACTTTGTAGCACATACAGCTGATTACAAGAATCAGATGCAAAGCAGTGTCTTCTTCAAGAAGGTGCTGAAACCTTCTTGATCTCACAAACCATCTGCAGGCTTCTCCAGGAAACCTGCCACAGCCAAACTGAGAACAAGGACTGTATGTGTTACGTAGAGACGGTTTCTACATGTCATCTCAGTGTGGAGAGATACTGTCCTAAGACAACCCAGCACTATTAAGTTCCTGAAGTGGAACACCCATCCGTTCTCTGGAGAGAACTAGAGGCTGGCTGGAAATCTCGCAGGGACTGCCTAGGGAGAGATACAACTTGTAAGGTCACAGGCTACTCCATAGGTTTAGCTGTTACGCCAGTTATCCTGTCAAGGCAGGTAGAGCTCTCACACGGCAAGAAGATAAAGCGGAAGACAGTCCTCGCTATTCTCACACTATGTACAAATGATCGTAAAGCTAAGTTCTACTTACTTTACGAGCTATCTAAATACGAGGGTGATTGCTATTCTACATGTCCTAAAGGAGAATCTTTGTAATTACTTCAGTGCTCTAAGTATAGGAGACCAAGCCTGAGGTAAGATGAGATCTACAGAAGGCAAGCTATTATTATACAACATATCACCGAGCCCGAATGCTAAACATAGTGCTTCTTCAGAAGATCCGAGGTGGGACCGAAGTTACAATGGAGGACAGGTCAAGATGGACACTTGGAGTCAGGAGACAGAAAGACGGTTGACGAATGATGAGGTGGGAATGTGAAAGAGACATAGATGATGATGGAGACAAGAGGAGTGTAACATCATCCCCTTTGTATAATCGAACTCTGGATTGATCTACCTATAACAGGTGTCGACCTCTGCGAGGCGTCATTTGGATTGGTTCTGGATGGGGACATTGTTGGTAGTAATGTGTCATCCTTCAGTTTGCTTCATGATAGGATTGAAGGTATACTTAGTAGTGGTATTTTCTAATGCTCCACAATTGCGAGGGATAGGTCAAGGGATGAGGGTAAAGGCATCTTCGTATAGCATATTCTGTCATCCTCTTTGGCTGAGAGTTAGAGCGTTGGTGAGAAACCGAACATGCTTCTTGGCTTCTTCATATGTAGGACCATTAACAGGAGACTGATAGCGAGATGGAATGATGGGAGTCTGAGGACGTTGAATACATTGCCATGAATGGTGATTTTGTCCTTGACAGAATTGGCACATGTGGTTGGGACAGTCGGAAGTGATATGCCCTACTCCTAGACAAAGCCAACAGCCTTGCATGTATACTCTGAGAAGATTGGGAGGAAGGAGTTTCACAACAGTGAGAGGAAGGGTTTGTCATCAAATGTGGCACTCCCAATTGGGGTACTTGGAGAGGGGATTCAGTTCTCCTTGCAGAGTCAAGACGTTTATGAGGGTTGGTAGGTTCGGGTAGGTGGCAATGTCAGGCTTCTGTTCGACTGAAGCCTTAGCTCGAGACTGAAGGGTCTCTGGGACAAATGGGTCAGTTCGTGCTCGATGGGAATAGGCTCTTCCCTCAGCAACAAGGATTCCTCGATCTCATTGATACTGCCAGGGGTAGTTCTCTGGTGTAACTCATGTTCAGCTTCCAGTATCTGTTGTACTGGACTCTCAAGACTGAGATACTCAATCCATCTCTGCACATTGGGCATGAGTGGAGGAGGAGGGGTTCGAGGCAGAAGAGTGTGCCATGGTGTGCTTGCTTCCATACTGTTGTTGGAGCGAGGTGATGAAGGCAGGGGTCTCTGTGGTCGAGGCAGTGGTGAGGAAGGTGCATGCCTGTCTGACGAGGTTCTTCACATATTGGACCTGGTGTTGGGTTCAATACTGCAAAGCGACATTGTAGAGGGGTCATGTCACTCTGGTGGCTGCATCTCGGAAATTAAACCATAACTTGTCTCCTGGTTCCAGAGCTGGTGGATTCCAGCTTCTCGGGTCTGCGAGTATGTCGGCTGTGCTTGGATAACCAGCAGCCTGGGCAAGGGAGGTAGCGGTCTGGTAGATATCACTCGAGGGGTTATATGAACTGGAGATATCGGTCGGATTTCCAGATGCTTGTGGGTCCAGCACTCGATGGTGTTGTCCCAATGAATGACAATCTGGGTTCCTTTGGGGAATGGTGGCAAGGGCTTGTCGAAGGAAATTCTGATAGTTTTCATCTTCCAGAACAGTTGTTGTGTGGTTTGGAAGACTGGTATGTGGTGGATCAGAGGTAGGTGTCGTAGATGTTGGATGAGTGAATGAATGTTGATGGAACAGGTTGGTACTGGTGATAGGTGATGGTTCACTCTGGATGGTAGCAAACTCGAGGTGGTCTGAGGGAGACGTCACAACATAGTCACCATCAGTTTCTCTGGTCAGAGAGTCTCCATGGAGGAGCTCTGTGAAGCTTTCCAGTCTGGACATTGCTGGCTCAATGGCAGCATAATCATTGACAGAGAAGGAGCTAGCATTTGACATGGGTAAGTTTAGAGGTGGTGAGCTTTTGGAATGGAGGAATGAAATGCTTCTTCTTATATTCTACCAAGATTTTTGAAGCGTTCCTTGTCAAGTTTTCTTCGTCTTCCCAAGTGTTGTCTGAATTCGGATAACCTTTCCAGTGGATGAGATAGGCAGTTCGGCTTCGGCGAATCCTGTGGTTAATAATAGATTCAATTTCATACTCTTCTTCTCCATCTATTAACTCCAGCTGAGAAGGCTCAAGTTCAGAGATATTCTGGTCTGTCTTCTTGTATCGTTTCAAGAGAGAGATGTGGAATGTGGGGTGAAGCTTCCATGCAGTGGGTAGGGCGAGTTCATATGCGAGTGGTCCTTTTTGTTTCTTGACAGTAAAGGGGCCATATCTTCAGGGACAAATCTTCGCTTTCTGTTCCTGCAAAGGAAGGTTCCTAGCATCTAGCCAAACTCTGTCACCTTTTTCATATGTCTCGGTTCGAGGCGTTCTTTGGGTGATCATTCATTTAGCGTTTTCCTTCATGACTTCTGCGGCATTGTGTCAGGATTGATCTATATCAAATAGTCATTCATTTGATACAGGGGCATTGGTTCAGATGAGGAGTTCAGGAATAGGGGGAGGGTTGTATCCATAGAGAAGCTCGAATGGCGTCTTCTCATTTCCAGTGTGGGTGGTTGAGTTATACTTGTATTCAAAGTGTGACAGTTTGTTGGCCCATGACTTGGGGTCTTTGTAGCAATACTTCGATAGGTATACTTCAAGTTCTTGATGTGAACATTCTGTTGCTCCATCTGGTTGGGGGTGGTAGGCAGTGGATAGTCGTAAATTGATTCCTAGGGCAGAATAAAATGCTTTAGCAGCTTTCCCTGCCCATCTTGGATCTTGATCTGCTACAATTGAGGCAGGAATTCCATAGCATGGATAGAAGTGCTTTGTCAGCAAGGTGGCTATGTCTTCGAAGGTCGCTGTTTTTGTAGTTGGTAGTACTAGTATCCCCTTTGTAAGTCCGCAGTCCACCATGGACAATATGGCATCATAGCCTTCTGCAGTCTCGGGTAGACCTGTGACAAGGTCCATGGACACATCTGTGAAGGGATGTAATGATGGTGATGGCTCCAGGGGGTGAAGGGAAGGGTGATTGGGTCTTCTGTCAATATTAAATTGTTGACAGATATGGCAGCCTGTAACATAATTTCGAATGAAGTCTTGAAGGCCTGGCCAATCAGTTTCTGTGCAGACTTGGTAAATTGTTTCATCAATGCCTGGATGTCCTGCAGAGTGATGATCATGATGTCTTGCGAGGATCTCGTGTTTTTCATCTAACAATGGTTGTGATGGAGAAAGTGATTGTGATGTAGTCTGGAGTGATGGTGATGGAGGTGGTATACTGTCCACTGTGATAGCATTGATGAAGAGTTCCTTCAGGAGAAGGACTCTGTTGAGGTTCTCTTTTGACTTGTCGACTTCATGGTCTGGTCATCTAGAGAGTGTGTCAGCAACTGGTATTGCCTTGCCTGGATAATGTTTGATGCACAATTTGTATTCCTGCAATTCAACCCAGGTTTGGACATGTCATTTCGATAGTTTTCTGGCATCTTGCCAGTGTCAGAGGTTGTCATGATCCAATCAAACTTCGATTTCGTAGGGAGCAGAATGTAGGTAGTGGCACCATTCATTGAAGGCTTGCTTGATTGCCAGGAGTTCCTTATCAGGTGTGGCATAGTTTCACTCTGTTGGGGTTAATGACTTTGATTGGAATGCACATGGGTGTTCATTTCTGTTGTCATCTTTCTGGATAAGTACTCCACCAGTGGCATAATTGGAAGCATCAGTCTCGACGATGAAGGGTCTGGATGTATCTGGTGTGCAAAGAAGGGGTTCTTTCTGGAAGGTCTCCTTCAAGGCTGTGAAGGCTTGCTCTGCAGTGTCGTTCCATTTGAAGTTCTGGTTCTTTCAGAGGAGTGCATTGAGAGGGGTGCATAGGTGGGAATAGTGATGTATGAATTTCCTATAAAAGTTAGCAAAGCCTATGAATTTCCGTACATCTCAGACACATTTTGGTCTAGGCCAATCTTTGATACCAGCCAGTTTGTCTTTCGACATTCTGATCTGATTATGAGAAATGTTCATCCCAAGATATTCGACAGATGTCTGTTCGAATTTACACTTCTTGGGTTTGACATAGAGATCATTCTCTCTTAGCCTCTTCAGCACTTCACGAGTTTCTTTTCACAAAGAAGAGAGGTCGTCGGAGAAAATAAGGATATCATCCATGTAGACAATGACCATGGTGCATCTGGGCTTGTCTATCAGGTCACGAAATATATGGTCCATCATTGCTTGGAATGTGGCTGGACTGTTAGTCATTCTGAAGAACATGACATTCAGTTCAAAAAGACCAAAAGGGGTTTGGAAGGCACCTTTCCATTGGTCACCTTCTCAAATGTGGATATTATTATATCCTGCATGAATATCAAGAGTAGTGAAATACTTGGCACCCTTGAGGCGATCTAGTATTCCAGAAATAGAAGGAATAGGATACACATTTTTCACCGTGAACCAGTTCAAATGTCTGTAATCCTGAACGGGTCACAGCTTTCCATCTTTCTTCGATATGAAGAAGAATGGTGCAGCTTGCAGGCTTTCAGACTTCCTGATGTAACCTTTTTGTTGGTTATCATCTAAGAATTGCTTTAACTCTAACAGTTCATTGTCTGTCAAGTGGTACAATTTAGCTGCTTTGGGTTTAAAGTCTGGTTTTAAGTCGATCTTGTGATCATACAGTTGTGAAGGAGGATATCTTTCCAATTCCTTTTCACTGAATAGGTTTAAGTAATCCCAATAAACTTTTGGGACAATGTCCTTCGGATCCACAGACTTCTTTGAGCTGTGATATGCCTGATAGGACTTCTGTGCTTCTGAGATCTTGGTATTGATCTCTAGAGTGGCATGTGCTAGGTCAAGCTGATCTTCGTAGTCGAGTCTAGCTTTCCTGCAGATGGAATGTGGAACATTCTCAGTTGCCTTTTTGGCTAACTGGATATGATCGATCTGGATCTCATTTTTGGTATCCATGTTATTGATATTTATAGCAGGGATCTTAGATCTCCTGGTTTGCCATCAAAAGGTATGTTTTGTCCAATCAATGTCAGGGTTGTGTTTTTTGAGAAATGGGAGGCCGATGATCATCGGTCACTCTCCGATTTCTGCGATGTAGCAAGTAATGTCTATGTCATGATTATCTATGTGTAGCTGCAATTCTGCTTGTGCAGTAATGGCATGGCCTACATTCATAGTACCATCGACATTTCATACTGGTATGGGTCTAGTCAAGGGTATCATTCTTAACCCAAGCTGTTGAACAGTCGAGGGAGAGACGAAATCTCCTTGTGTGCTGCTATCGAGTAGCGGATAGATAGTAGCAACTGTGGAAGAATTTGGATTCTTTAGTATGGCTGGAATATACAGGGACTTGTTGTTGGTCGATGCTGACAAACAGATTTCAGCTATCATTGGCTCAGTGGAAGAGTGGGTAGTCAAAATCTGGTCTGAGTTCGGATCTGTAACTGGTACAGGAGGTTCTCTAGACAGTTTCCTACTCTCTATTTTATGAGCAAGATATTTTTGAGCAGTCCAATGAGAGTCATAATGGTTCTGTATATCGAAGGGAGGTTCAAAGTTCATACTAGAATTTGAAAGCTCTGGAGGACTCAGAAGCATTGCCTCTACTCTGGTCCTTGTGGAAAAGACTGTTGTTCTTCTTTGATGATCTTGGCCATTGCATGGTTAGCCAGTTCATTCTGATCTTCAGCAGTCATTTCAGCGAAGGCAACCTTGATCACATTAAGAGTGTTGAGACGAGATGGAGAAAGATTGGAAGAAGAAGAAGAGGAAGGGCATGGTTGATTCGAAGAAGAGAAAGATGTTGAGGCTGAAGGCCAAGAGGAGGGTTGCTTTCCTTTCTGGAACCATCTCTGGTTCACTGGAGATTGTTGGTTCTTGTGAAGGGGGCATGATCATGCCCAGTGGTTCATGTTACCACAGGTGATGCATGCTCCGCATTTCATTCAGTCTCACTGTCGATCTGTTAGGATGGTGTTTACTGAGATGCCTTGTTTGGCGTAGTCATCTTCTTCATCCGAGGAGAAATCAGGAATTTCTTCTTCATCTCCAGAAGAGAACTCTCCAAGTGCATCGATATCCATAGGTTCGCCTGGTGGGAGTCGATGCTCTTTGTAGATGAATTTGTTTTGAGGGGTATCGTTGAAGGCATCATTGAAATAGGATAGTTGGGAAGAGGGTCCTCTACTGGTCTTGCACATCTGATATTGCTGGAAGTTGTTAATGATCCTAGCAACATTGGCTTGCCATTGGGCATAGGTAGTGGGGGGTTGAGTCATTAAATAGAGTTGTCACTGTACCCAGTCGGGAATAGAGTCGACATAGAGATGAACTTTGTGGTTGTCATCAGTGATGTTCACTTGACTCAAAAGGTAGGTGAACATCTGGTTGAAGACAGTAATGTCCATCTTGGAAATGTTGAGACAAGCACATTGAAGCTTCTCGGTAGCTTGCATTGCTTCAATCTTTGGTTTGAAATGGTCTTCGAGTTGGATGTTGAAATCATGCCAAGTACCGTATTCATAAGCATTATTGGTGGTATTCCACTTTTCTTTCATAAAAGCATTGCGGAATCCAGCAGTGTTGCCTTTGGTCATGTACTGAAGGGTGTATAGGATTTTCTTTCTGTCGTCGATGTTATTCTGCGCATTTTGAAATGCGGCTCGATGGTCATCGAAGACTAGATGGAGTTGGTCCTGGAAGGTTTGAAAGTTGCGAGGTTCACTGTCAAACAGTTGAATCTTTGGGGCTTTGGGTGTGGCCATGGCTGCGTTCTGTTGACAAGCAGGTGGTCCTTGTGGTGGATTAGGAGGAGGGGGTGGAGACGGTGGTTGATTAAATGGATTCGAGGTTGATGATGTAGTACCTGGTACTCTCGGTATTGGATGAGTCAGTCTCCATGGGGGTGTCTGATTGATAGGTAACTCTGGCCTCTGCATCTCTATAGTAGATTGGTTCAGAGGTGTAGTATCGGTCGGCATTGGGGTTTGGGATGAAAATGACTGTGACTTGTTGGTTCCAAAGGTATCTAAGGTTTGGGTAATGGGTACTGAGGGTAAAGTTTGTGTCTCTGGGTACCTCAAGGAAGGCTGTGTATCTGGTCCTAGCCACAAGTGCAGAGATAGGGGCAAAGGTGTATCGATCCGGGTCTCAGGTTGTACACTCGTCGCAGATGCAAACATAGAACTCTGTGATTCTGACTGCTCAGTTAGTGATGTGGTATGCCTGTGCAAAACAGTTTGGGTGGTGCTGATTGGGATTGGTTCTGGGGTTGACAGTCATGTTGAATGATATGATGGTGGTTCGATAGTTTGGAACCATTGCAGCGGGTTCGAGGGTTTGGACTCTCTGGTAGCTGTCTGCTCAGCTGAAGGGTAGGTGGTTGAGGTAGTAGTTGAGAGAGGGGGTACCATTGTAGTTGTGCACTGACGATGGCTCAAATGGCATTCGAAAGCTCTGAGAAGTGCTTCAGCCAGGTTGATCTCTCAAGGGGAACCTGTCCAATGGAGATGTAGACTTTGGGCTTGCTTGGCCTGCTGAAAGCATTCTTCGAACTGTGCGAAGAGAGTCGGATGTTCGATGAAGGTGGGAAGGGTCTCAAACTGCCAACTGTGTTGGAGTTTGTAGTGAAGGAGGATGTCAGTATCTTGGTAAACACTGAGTGGAGATTTGGGAAGTTCTGCTTTGCCTTCTCGTGAATAATGGAGGGTATAGTAAACTCCTAGTAGTTCTTGCTTTGTGTAGGATTTGCTGTCGATAAGGATTATATTCTCTGTACTGCAGGTGTAGTTGTCTAGTCAGTTTCAAAAGTCACTCTCAGAGCATGCTCTCTGAAGGAGGTTTTGGAGTTCTGTAAAGCAGGAGTCAGAGAAGGGTCGATAGGAAGGAGGAGGGAGTCAAGGATACAGGTTGGATGGTGTACACCTAGTAATAGGTGGGGGTAAATGAGATGTGTTGGATGACAGTCCGGATGAAAGGTCAGAGGGTGCTCCACTGAAGTTATCTTGCAGGAGACTTTGGCCGAGGATGCTCCACTGAAATTATCTTGCAGGAGACTCGGGTCAACTTGTAGCCATGAGGACAGAAGAGAAGGTAAGGAGTGGAAGTATAGCTTTATGATTCTGTTACGTAGAGACAGTTTCTACATGTTGTCTCAGTGCAGAGAGATACTGTCCTAAGACAACCCAGCACTATTAAGTTCCTGAAGCGGAACACCTGTCCATTCTCCAGAGAGAACTAGAGGCTGGCTGGAAATCTCGCAGGGACTGCCTAGGGAGAGATACAACTTGTAAGGTCACAGGCTACTCCGTAGGTTTAGCTGTTATGCCAGTTATCCTGTCAAGGCAGGTAGAGCTCTCATGTGGCAAGAAGATAAAGCGGAAGACAGTCCTCACTATTCTCATGCTATGTACAAATGATTGTAAAGCTAAGTTCTACTTACTTTACGAGCTATCTAAATACAAGGGCGATTGCTATTCTACATGTCCTAAAGGAGAATCTTCATAATTACTTCAGTGCTCTAAGTATAGGAGACTGAGCCCAAGGTAAGATGAGATCTACAGAAGGCAAGCTATTATTATACAACATATCACCAAGCCCGAATGCTAAACATAGTGCTTCTTCAGAAGATCTGAGGTGGGACTGAAGTTACAATGGAAGACAGGTCAAGATGGATGCTTGGAGTCAGGAGACAGAAAGACAGTTGATGAATGATGAGGTGGGAATGTGAAAGAGACATAGATGATGACAGAGACAAGAGGAGTGTAACAGTATGGGTCCCTCATTGCATATCTGCAGGGTGGGACTGCATGCCTGCTCATGAGCTAAGGTGATCCTTGAGTGCCTTCCCACCAAAGTGACCATCAAGACCTCCACCTCAACAATATAAACCCAAGGCTCATTTCAAACTACAGGCACAGAGCAAGGTACCTGTTAAGCAGAACCAAGGAAGCAAGGCCACAGAGAAAGGGCCTTGTTATGAATGTGGAAAGCACAGCCACTGGGCACACAACTGTCCAGAGAAAGGGAAGTGATGCAGCTATGTATGAGCTGCATATACAATAATTCCAGCAAATGATGAAGAAGTTCTTCAGCAAGAGGCTGAAGAAATTAAACAAAATTCAACCTCAGATGATAACACTGAGGTCCAAGAAGAACCTGAACCCAGTTTGTCAAATAGAGATGAACTGGTACAAGTCAAAGTCATTGAATCAGATTATAGATCTGATATCAATGACAAATATGATTTCACCACCATAATTGGCAATGTAGAAGACACTGAGGACAGAGGCTATGACAACTTCAATGTTGTTGATGCACTCACTGTAGAACCCAGTGAGAAGCCTGGACACAAAGTGAGGGTATGTTGCATTACCCTCCATAAAGAGAAGAAAAAAATCCTTTGACCACAAGCCTCCCCCAGTGAGAAACAATGCCTTGCAACCCTCATTAGCATCAATGATATTGATGCTTGGACATTATGGGACTCAGGTAGCACAACTACTAGTATAATGCCCACCTTTGTACAAGTGGTAGGCATCAGGGTCAATGAATTATTAGACCCCCACACCCTGCAACTAGGAACAGTGGGCAGTTGATCCACTGTCAAGTACAGAGCAACAGTAAGTGTTGCTATTGGAAACATATGTACTCATACATATGTAGATATAGCAAACTTTGATCACTACAACATGATAATTGGCATGCTATTTATGCATACAAACAACATCATCCTCAACTTCATTAAGAATGAAGTCAGAATTGGAAGTGAAACCATAGAGGTAGTAAACTTCACTAGTGAATCAGATACTTGCCTGCACTGCCACCATGCAACCAATGAGAACAAGTCAAGTTGACTTGTGGAGGATGTTCAACAGGACAACATCCATCAAACATCCATAGAAGAAGTTTGAGATGACAAACAAAGCTCTTGAGGGGAAACATTACCCTATAATAGTCACCATCAATTAGAAGAAGTCAAGAGTTCATGGAACTCTTGAAGGGGGGATATAGGCCACAGAAAACACAAGGCCTCCTCCAAGAGACACAAACTGAAGGAAAAAATACACCCTTCATCAAACCAAGAGGGACAAAATGCACCTTCTAGACCACAAAAAATGAGGCATAAGCTCCATCTAATAGATAAACCCACTCAGAACCCAATGTTTGAGTGGTACTACAACCCTCATATGCCCATAGAACGGAATGCCATGGTATGTGGCATATGGAAAATGCATTGTCCTGGAGACAAACTACCAACTTCAACTGGGTTTACACGACCCAGCCTTGACAACATAGTTGAAACCCAAGAGTTCACCAGGGCATATTACCCTGATGAGATGACATGAAGTCAACTCTGCAGTATGATCATCACTTGTCTTCCAGTGGAAGACAAATCAGAAATACAGATATGAAACACTCATATCAACACTGAAAAGAGGAATTGCCACCCTGAGTGACAAGGTTGGTACTCCAAGAAAGACATACTGACTCTGTACCAGCAGTGGTTCAGCAAATTCAAGGACATCATGCAAGGTCCTCCTGATGAATTACCACCATTTCATGAAGTAAATCATGAAATAAACCTCATCAAGAAGAATAAGAAGTACAATTACTTCACTCCTTGATGCCCTCAATCTCTATACAGGGAGTTTCACCAGAAACTCAACCATTATGTAAATGCAAAATGGTGGGAGCCATGACATGTCCCCCAAGCAGCACCATTATTGTGCATTCCAAAGAAAGACAGTCAACTATGAACCATCATCAATGCATGACAATGAAATGAAAATACTGTCAGGGATGCTATGTCCTTGCCAGACCAAGATGTCATTTGAGAAGATGTCACTTGAGCACAATATCAATCCAAGATCAATCTCACTGACACCTATGAGCAAGTCTGAGTATGCCTAGAAGACATAGACAAAATGGGATTTGCCACAATTACTGGCATGTATGTCAGCAACATAATGTAGCAGGGGGATTGTAATGCCCCTGCAACCTTTCAGCAGTTGATGACTGCTATATTTTGTGACATCATAGGTATATGTATACACATATACCTTGATGACATCTTTATATTCTCTAACTCAATAGATGAACATGAAGATTATCTATGGCTTGTGTTCAAGTGACTATGCAAATACAAGCTATACATCAAACAATCCAAATGTGATCTGTACACAGATCATGTTGACTGCCTTGGTCATATCATTGATGACCAAGGGATACACCTAGACAAAGACAAACTGACTTGTATTCAGGAGTAGTGCACTCCCAGAAACTACACCAATGTCCAATGATTCATTGGACTCATCAACTACCTGGCAAACTTTTTGCCAGATGTATCTGCATACACTGGGCCACTGCTCACAATCACCCAGAACAGAACCCCATTCCATTAGAGACCCCTTCACCAGTGTTGCTTTGACATGGTGAAGAGGATCTGTGAGAAGACCCCCATCATTAAACCAATAGACCCCAGAACTGAGGAACCTATATGGATCATCTGTGATGCCTCAAAGACAGGCATTGGAGCTATGTACAGACAAGGACCCACCTGGGCAGACTGCCACCCAGCAGGATTCATGTCCAAGAAGTTCACTCCAGTACAGCAGAACTATGCTGTGCATGAACTTAAGACACTAGCAATTTTAGAAGCACTAATGAAGTGGGAGGATAAGCTTATTGGCTACCAGATCCATGTTATCACAGATCACAAGGCACTGGAGTGTTTCAAAACTCAAATGCAATTGTCTAGCCAACAATGATGATAGATAGACTATCTATCATGTTTTAACTTTGACATTACATATGTCAAAGGAGGACAAAATAAAGTAGCAGACTGCTTGTCTTGCTACTTTGAAAGTGATACTCCAGGAGAGGAACACTCTCCTGGAGAATACATCCAGGTTGACCACAGAATTGATCCTCACTGTGAGGACCTACTCCTACAACAAGCTGAGGAGATTGAGCATCTCCTTGACAGAGTCAAGGCAATGGTCAAGTGAGCATTGCATCAAAGCAACTACCTGTGTGAATGGCAGGAAGAACAAGAGATTGAAGCTTGTGAGCTTCAGGAAGCAGCCCAGAGACAGGCTGCTCAACAGGAGCCATGAGAACAACCATTGAGTCTCCAACACTGGGAGATGCATTAATGGGTAACATCACCACTGAAGCTCTAATGGAGCTCCCAATCAATGTGACAAAAACAATTACATCAGGATATGCATCTGACCCTGTATTTTTAGTGGTGCTTAAAGCACCTGAGAAATACAGTGGTTTTACCATCAATGAAGATGGTATTATTCAAAGAACTACTCCCCAAGGATGGGAGGTAGTATGTGTTCCCAATGACCAATCCTTAATTACAGAGCTTTTGAATAAAGCTCATGAGATTGTTGGTCACTTCAGCAACCAACAGATACCAGAGTACCTCCAAAGGTGGTACTAGTAGCCAAAAATAGCCAAGGATACACACATGTTCTGTAGGACATGCAAAATATGTCAACACTCAAAGGTTCTGAATATGAAACCTTCTGGAGAACTACATTCATTACTAATTCTGACCAAACCTTGGGATTCCATCAGAATGGACTTTATCAGCCCATTTCCTGAATCCAAAGGTTTTGACTACCTCTGGGTCATCATTTGTAAAATAATAAGTATGGTACACCTGATTCCAGTACATATGCAGATGAAAGCATCTAAGTTATCTTGGATTTACCTATGAGAAATTGTAAGGCTACATGGCTTCCCTAGCTCAATTGTAAGTGATTGAGATTCAAAGTTCACCTCCATTTGGTAGGTAGAACTCCATAAAATTTTAGGAGCTAAGCTCCTAATGTCCACATCATTCCACCCACAAACAGATGGGCAGACTGAATGTATGAACTGGAATATCAGATAGATATTCTGAGCAACAGTCAGCCATGACCAAAAAAACTGGGTAGACAAAGTACCCATAACTGAGTTTGCTATAAACTTGAGTATATCTGCCACCACTGGGTATGCACTGTTTGAATTGAACAGTAGATACATGCCCAGTATGATCCAAGAGATATGGGGTGACTTAACACCTCCTAAGGGTATTAGACTATTTGCTGAAGCTGCCCTAATGAACTTGGCATCTGCTCATGACACCATCATAGAAGTGTGAGTTTTTCAAACCTGCCAGGCAAACAAGAGGAGAGGGCCTGAGCCCAACATTAAAGTTGGAGACCCAGTATTCCTTTCCATGAAGAACTTGAACTTGTCAAAAGGCAGAGCTTGCAAACTCTGTCCAAAATTTATAGGACCTTTCAAAGTCCTAGAAGCCAAGCCTGAGATGTCTAACTACTGTCTCAAGCTACCACTGGCCTACCTAAAACTCACCTCTACAACCTGAGGAGTTGACACACACCTTCCTTTCTCAGTAACTACCACCATTGTCTCAGTGGTTCAGTTATTTGTAGCACAAGGGATACAACTACTCGTTCTAAAGCATCATGAAAGACTCTAAGGACTCTAGCAGCATCCTTGGAGGCTTCAAAAAGACTGCCAACTCCATCCGTTCCGGAATTACTCATTGTTGTTGTTCTAGCGCCAGCTTAGCACCCAACCTGACTTTACCTTGAGAGGCTTCAGTCCCTCTCTTTAACGATTTCCAAGTCTCTGAAGACTTCCTCAAGAAACCCCCTTCCCCTTCTCCATCTATTGGAGCTAAATGCTCCTACTCAACTGACCACTCTCTCTCTAATTGATTGGAGAAGAGTATGAAGCTTAGAGAGGATGACGATGCCGCCTCTGTTTCCTCTACTGAGGAAAATGGTGATAATCTTGAGGGATCCCAAGGGACCTCTACCCCCAAATCCCTCACTCAATCTATCGCGTCTGGTCATGAAAGAATTGACCTTTCCCCCGAGATCACCCCGTCTTCCCATAGGGTCCTCTCTCCCACCCAGGCCATCGCCTCTTCATATGGCTTTGTCCCCCCAACTCCTGGAGTAGCTTGGGATGAATCTCAGCCTTCAGATCCCCTCCCTTCACTTCCTACCTTCACCCCCACTTCCCCCCCAGCCAACGTCCAGCCTCAAGGCATGGACCCTTCATCCCGCAGAACAGATTGGTCAGCGATCTGTTCCTCACTCTGTGACACTTTCAGTGACATCGATGTCACCAACACTTCAGACCCCAAAGTGCTCAGTTTACTCACGGCACTTCTCTCTTATACCTCCAGTTGGCTCTCATCTTGGGCTAACAATGGTGGAGATTTCTCCACATTCGAGGGCACTTCTTCCCTCATCCACCTAATGCAAACCATCACTCATTCCGAGCAACTTCAGAACAAGTCTGTTCTGTTTAATAACCATACACTGCACCTTTATGACGCTATCTCCATGCAATTCCTGCCTCCCCACACACTGTCTCCTACTCCCATGCCCATGTCAACTGGGCATCATCAAGAACGCCAGGCTGAAAAAGCACCAGCAGTGTCCTCCCCATCCCCCAAAGACGCCTCTGGGATACTCCAGGGCTCTTCCCCTCTTCCCTCTTCTGATGCCTCTGGGATACTCCAGGGCTCAGACTTGCAATTCGATAAGGACACTGCATGAGCAATTGCCCTATCACGTCTTCCACTCGCTGATCCTAACAAACCAGGTGAGTCCTCCAACTCTAACATCGATACTGATATGCTTCCTCCCCTGCCCCCTCAACCCACTCCTTCTGCCGCTCCTGGTCCATCCAGCCAGGAAAAGGTTAACCCTAACCCTAGTGCCTGGTCAACGGCCAACCGCTGCCGGGCACCTTGCAAAACAATAGCTGCTCCTGTTCAGCGTAAGCCTATTGTAGCCCCTGCCTTCCCCTCCAAGGAAACCCTCCCCCCCCCTCCCTGACCCTCCCCCCCTTCCTCCACCCCTCCCCCTATCAACAAGGCCACCAAACCTCAATACAGATCTAGTGCACCGTCTCCCTCTACTCAGAGGACATCCTATTCCAAGGCTGCCTCTCAGACACCACTTAAAGTAGATGAGTTACAAAAATATGCAGCTCTCCAAAACCAATTCCCTTCAATGTTGCCGGTCAACATCATCAACTTCTTACGCAACGCAGGAGACATCAAATTGCCTGCTCCTAAGTCCACTCCCTCTTCCCCTTGTCCCTCCCAACCAAAGGCCACACAAGGCCCATCCTGCAAGAATGTTGTCATCCCGTTCAACAACATGTTCACTCACCTTATGATTACATCATTGGATCTCATAGTCCGATGCTGTAATAATGAACTCTACCAAAAGAACCTCCCTCTTTGTGTCGAGTCAGCAAAGAAGAATGAGTGTACCCTCTGGCTCAACACAAGCTCTGTCACATCCGAGGCAGAACTCAATGCCATCAAGAAAGGCATTTCCAACTCCAACAGGTCAGCATTTGCTACTCTGGAGATCAGGAACACAGTCAACCCGTCGCTCCTGATGTCCAAATCCTTTATCAAATTGACCAACCTCCCATACCTCAAGGATGATGGCACCCCATATACAGCCAATGACATCAAACCAGCCATCGACAATTCTCCATATGCCAACATCATCAAACACCTTGTTGGCAAACCTAGGTTCTGCCGAGTATTGCCTCATTCAGACTCAGCCATTCTCTTCTTCGACCTCTGGGACTCTCAAACAGCGTCAAGAGCCAAACTTTACATCAACCACACCATTCTCTTTGAGAACAGAGTGTGTACTTTCTGAAGTGCTAGTATGAGGGTCGCAAGCCCTCTATGGAACTGTTGTTGGAGATGGGGGCACCCCACCCACTTGTGCAAGGCACGTAACCCCAGGTGTGCCATCTGTGGTGATCCTCACCACACCAACAATCATCACCGCAATGGGTACTGCTGTCACAGCAAACCTGGACCCAACCCTCGCCCTCCCACTCCCACCAACATCACTGAATGCCCTCACGTGACTTCATTCAATTGCCTGTCATGTGGCTCCAAGGATCACCATGTGAACAGTGATAAATGCCCATTCTTCCATCATAGATATGACAAAGAATGGATCATAAACTGACTCAGAGAGATGAAAACTGAGAAGGCAAAGACCAACTTCAACGCCTGTGCTGTAAATGTCTGAACAACCTCTTAGTAACAATGCTCCATTATCTAATATATCGATTTGCTTGTTTAATGTTCAAAAGAACTGGTCTACTGTAGAATTTCTTTTAAACTCTCCACTACTTAAAGACGTTCACATTCTATGCTTACAAGAACCTGCCTTCAGGTTTATTCACAATATTCTGTCCACATCAGTCTCTGAAGGAGACCCGATGGAAGGACCACCTATTCACAAGGATTGGCTTTTACTTCATGACCAATCTATTTCTAAACCGCGCATTCTTACATATGTTCGCAAATCTATCCAGTCTCTTAACCCTGTCATTCACCCTAACATTATTTCATCTCCCGATTTCCAAATGTTTTCTCTCTCTATTCCTAGTAAACAATATTTCCTTAACTGTTACTTTGAAACAAACGATTCGTCTTCTATAGACTATTTAGAATCCTGTATCCCCTCCTTCCCCAACAACATCCGTTTTACAGGAGGCGACTTCAACACGAGGTCTTCTGACTGGGATCACAATGCCCCCCATCACTCCACACGTGCTGACTTGCTGTGTGACATCATGGACATGATCGGACTTACCAGATCTACTCCGATCGAATACTCCCCCACTCACTTTCCCGATGATCCCAATAAATCGGCAATGGTGATCGACCTCATTTTTGCTGTATCTCCAATGGACCTTCCTGCCCCTACACACTCCTACCAACATGATTGGAGATCCCAATCCGATCATGTTCCTCTACTCACACACATTCCACTGTCATCCACTGTCACTCCCATCACTGTCAAACGTACCATACCTAAAGACTCCAAAGAAGAAGCCCTTTTCTTGTACAACTGTTCCTTGCGCATAAAGGCACTTCCCTCCAGTTTTAAATCTTCTGATGATGTCAACAAATATGCGTCCTCCATCTTTGATATCATCTCTGAGGAATGGAATGCAAACACAGTAGAAGTTAAAATTTGTCATTGTTTGAAGCCCTGGTGGAACAATCACTGCTCTGATGCCTTACATGCCTTTAATGCCCACTGCACCAAATGCAATTGGAGCAATTTCAGACGAACCACCAAGAAAGCAAAGAGAGCCTTCTTTGATGCAAAGATCTTGGAAATCTCGAGGGAGAAACAACGACCTTGGGACCTTATGTCATGGGTGAAAAAGTGGAACCTTCCCCCATCCCAATCCATCCTTCACAAAGGACAGCCATGTGACAAACCTGAGAGCCTGTGGAAGGCACTTGATGAAACATACAATGCAGCGTCTAACAGACTGGTCGATCTCAACACAGCCAATTTTGCCCCTGAACAAGAAGAGCGATCTTGGCCCCCCTTCTCACCTAGGGAATTGACAGACACTCTTCTACCCTGTGCGAATTCCTCCACCCCAGGCCCAGACCATCTCACATGGGCCCACACCAAATTCTTCATGTCCGATGATGTTATTAAATCAAACTTCACATCTTTCGCCTCTGCATGTATCCAATTCCACACATGGCCGGAATATTTCAAGATGTCTACTTCAGTTATCATTCCTAAACCGAATAAACCCCACTACTCAACGCCTAAAATGTTTCAGCCCATTGTCCTCCTCAACACCCTAGGCAAACTTATTGAGAAGATGATCTCTAATCGTCTTCAATTTGAATCCACCCAGTTTGATCTCGTTCACCCCTTGCAATTTGGGGGTATCATCCATCACTCCACTGAAGATGCAGGAGTATTCATCACCCATATGGTCCAGACTGGATGGAAAAAGAACTTGAAAACGAGTGTCCTTGCTTTTGATGTCACCCAATTCTTTCCTTCTATTAACCACTCTCTTTTAATTGAGATCCTTAAGAGACATGGTTTCAATTCATCCATAGTTTCATTCTTTTCAGACTATTTAATCAATCGCTTTACTAAATACTCTTGGAACAATGACACTTCTCCCCCCTTCCCTGCTTCTGTAGGTGTAGGTCAAGGTTCTGCTCTCTCCCCCATCCTTACTGCTCTTTATCTTTCACCCTTCATCCACAAATTTTCAAACGATGCTTGGTGTAAACTACTCTCTTTTGTAGATGATGGCCTAATCATTGTACAATCTGACTCTTTCCATACCAACTGTACTCTACTCGCTTTGGTATATCTTAGTTGCGAACAATTGTTAACCTCAATGGGTCTTGCTCTTGAACACGATAAGACCGAGGCCTTTCACTTTTCTAACTGCCCTTGGGCGGAACCCGACCCTCATATCATTGTTGATCATCCCACAGATGGTTGTCTCATCTTCACCCCCAAGTGTCACCTTAGATATTTGGGATTTTACTTCGACTGGGCACTCTCCTTCAAGGAACACGTCCGATTCTACTCTACAAAGGCACTCTCCACAGTCAAGTGTATGCGCCTCCTAGGCAATTCCATCCGAGGTCTATCCCCATTACACAAGTGCCTCCTCTACAGGTCTTGTGTCGTACCCATAGCCATTTATGGCTTCTGCCTGTGGTTTAATCACAACAGCTGATATAAAGGCCTCATTAAACAACTCCAACAAATGCAACAGTCAGTGGCCCTCTGGATCACTGGTGCATTTCGCACGACACCCACGGGTGGTGTTGAGGCCATCACTGGTCTTATCCCCATTCAACTCCACCTCTTCAAACTTGCCAAGCGATGCTCACTCCACTTCCAAACCCTCCCCCCTTCTCATCCCCTCAAAATTCTCACATGTGACGTCAACCCCCTCAACGCACGCTCTACCAAAACCAGGTCCATGGCGCTAGACTTTTTGTCTGATGCCCAATTGGTTTCAGACTGGTTCAACCGCCTCCATCCTAACGCCAAGCCTGGTCAGTGTCTTGTTGACCACTTCAAGTCTCAAATTCATTTTCATCAATGTCCCACCCCTGTTGATAATAATGTCAAGGCTAGATACATTCAGTCTCTCAATGTAGCTAGGGATTCCTCTTTTTCTTCCCCAGTATCATTAGTTGTTGCTTCTGATGGTTCTGTTCCCCTCGATCCACAGCTCTCTGCTACTTCCACATACTTAGTTTTCAGCTCTTCTGCATCCGATATTCTCTCTTCTTCTGTTTGCCCCTGTGGGGAAGTAATTTCTTCAGACTCTGAATCATATGCCATCCGACTCGGTCTCTTTTCTGCAATCTCTCTCGCTATATCTAATAGTTGTTCTTCTATCTCTCTTTTCACAGACTCTATTTCTTGTGCTAAACTTCTCTTCAACTATGGCCCTCATAGTGCTCACAAGGACACTCTAGCAGTCATTCCTCTCCTCTGAGAGTGGTTGTCCTCCTCTGCCCTCAATAACATTCACTTCTGGTCAGTCCCATCATTGGAAAAATGGTTGGTACACTTTCAAGCACACAACCTTGCCAAGTCACTGTGCATACCCAACAACCCACGGTTCCCCATCCGCACCTCCCTAGGATACATTTGCAACCATTACACCACTAAATGCCTTGCCCTCTGGAGACAAAAGATGAATGTCCCCAAACACTGAGGCCATAATTGGCTTCCCCTTACCAACTCTGTGGATCAACCATTAGAACCCAAGTACACCAACAGTGGCACCTGGCTCTCATCAGGCCTCAGTGCTGACCCAAACCTCTGCGTGTGCTTCACCTGCTGTGTAACCAACCATGCACCCATTGGTGCCTTCAGACAGCGCTTCTTCCCAGGATGCTACATCACCTCCTGCCCATGCAGTGAGGAACTCGAGACACAGGACCACATTATTCATCATTGTCCCCTCTACCACCGGCCATATGGTATTCATACGAACATCTATTGGCTCATCTTGTTCCTCCGTGAAAACCCGGCAGCCTTTTCCTTCGCTGACCAGATACAAGGACCAATTACCTTTGAGGACTACAACACTCGACAGCTTACTCGACAAGAGAGGCTGGCTTTACATGGTGCTCCTGATGTTCACTAAGGGGTCTTTTTCCTTTCATATCTATTTTAGTTATGCTTGCCACTAGCTAGCTCCCTCCTCCCTTCATCTCTTCATCTTCGTCTTCTCTCTGTTTGACTAGGTGTACACTATATCCCATGTTGGTTGTATCTCAATAGCTCCCTCACTCCCCTCCCATTTCTTTTTCTTTCTCTCTCTATGTTTCCTTCTCCTGTCTGTGGGTTTCGGCTCTTGGGACTGCTATCGCGCACCCGTTTGTAGTAGCTAGCCTATTGCAATAAATGTTGATTAAAAAAAAAAAAAAAAAAAAAAAACCTGAGGAGTTGATGAAATATGCAACTCTTCAAAACCAGTTTCCCCATATGTCACCAGTCGACATTGTCAACTTCCTCTGCTCCTCAGGAGACATCAAATCCCACACCACAGCTCCAACCAAACCATTGCTGAGACCATCTAATTCACCTAAGGCTACTCAGGGGCCATCATGCAAGAATATTGTCATCCCTTACAACGACATATTCAAACCTATCCTCATTACCTCTCTGGACCTGGTAGTGAGGAACTGCAACAATGCCCTCTATCAAAAGGGCTTCCTCCTAAAAATTGAGTCAGCAAAGTCCAATGATTGGACCTTGTGGCTCTCTACCAACCAAGTAGTGATGAATGAGGAACTCCTCATTGTCAAAAAGGGCATCTCAGACTCTAACTGGTCTGCATTCACCACCCAAGAAATCAGGGGTGCCATAGTCCCATCCCTCCCTATGTCCAAATCTTTCATCAAATTGACAAACATCCCATACTTCTGCATTGATGGAACCCCTCACACCGTGGATGACTTCAAGGAAGTCATTGAACAATCCCCCTACCATGAAATGATCCAGCATCTCATAGGTAAACCCTGTTTCCACTGTGTTTCCCCCCATTCCAACTCTGCAATCTTTTTCTTTGACCTCTGGGACTCTCAGTCAGCCACAAAGGCCAAATTGCTTATCAACCACACTCTCCTATTCAAAAACTGCATTTGCACCTTCCACGGCGCTTCTATATGTACTGCCTCTCCCCTTTGCAATAGATGTTGGAGGTGGGGCCACCCTACACATCTCTGTAAAGTGTGTAACCCCAGGTGTTCCATTTGCAGAGACCCTCATCATACAGAAAACCACTGACAGGATGGCTTCTGCTGTCGGGGCAAACCTGGTCTGAACCCAAGACCCCCAACCCCTGCTAATGTCACTGAGTGTCCTCACATGACCTCATTCCAGTGCCTCTCATGTGACTCGAAAGATCATCACATGAACTCTGACAAATGTCCTTTCTTCTGTCACTGCTTTGATCAGGAATGGATTTCCTCTGAACTTTGAAAGCTTAAAGCTGAGAAGAACCAACACGACTTCAACTCAGGTGTGATTAATGTCTAAAGGACCACTTAACTGACCTGCTCCTTCATCATTCTCTTCTATTCCTATCTTATTTTTCAATGTTCACTGGTCTTCTACTCTTGTTGAACTTTTACTGAATGACCCTCTATTTAAAGACATCTTAGTCCTATGCCTTCAAGAACCACCTTTCAGTGTTATCTGCAATATCCTGTCAACTGAAGACTCTGAAGGAGTCCCTTACAAAGGCACACCATATAATCCCAACTAGTGTATCTTTCTATCGGATGAGGGTCATCCTAGGACAGCCACCTTCATCTGACACTCATGTGATGCACTCATGCCTACATCTCATCCAAACATTATATCGTCCCCAGATTTTCAACTCATTTCTTTTTCCTTTCCAAAGAAATTATACTTTCTTAATTGTTATCTTGATCCCTCTGACAACTCTTCCATTTCCTACTTGGAAACACATGTTCACCTCCTCCCAAAGAACTTAGCCTACACTGGAGGAGACTTCAACTCTCATTCCCCAGAATGGGACCCTCATGTTACTCACCACACCACCCATGGTGACCTACTAACTGACATCATGAATTCATTAGGTCTCTCCCTTTCGACTCCATTGGAGGATAAGTATATGCATATTCCTTACAATGCCAACAAACATCCGTCTGTCATTGACCTTATTTTCATGATAGATGAACCTTCCCAAAGCCCAGTCCACCATATCCGTGATGACTGGCAATTCACTTCTGACCACCATCCCCTTCTCACATCCCTCACTATTCCTTCCCCCTTCCAACCTTTCATAAAGAAACTCACTATCCCAAGAGATTTGGAAGAAGAAGCCACCTTTCTATACTTGATAGGTGTCCATTTGCAAGCCATACTGCCCACATTCTCTTCAGCAGATGACATTTGGGCCTATGCCCTCACTATGTCTCAAATTATTGACCAAGAATGGCAATGCAATGCCAAACTTGTCAAAATCTGTGTGTGATCTAAGCTGTGGTGGACCCCTCAGTGCTCCACCACCCTCAGAGCCTTCCAGACCCACAAGTCCAAGGTGAACTGGAACAAGTTTCAGCGAACCACATGCCAAGCCAAACACAAATTTTTTGACAAGAAAATCAAAGATATAGCTGAGGAAGACTGTCACCCTTGGGATCTCATGTCTTGGGTTGGTAAATGCAACCTCCCTCCCTCTCAATCCATCACCTACCAGGGGAAGAGTTGTGACGAGCTGGATGATCTCTGGCATGCTCTCGACTCCTCCTACAATTCTGCCTCTGATCAACCCGTGGATTTAAGTGCCATCAAGTCCTTTGACACCCATCTGGAGTGCTCATGGCCCCTATTCTCCAAAGCTGAACTCTTTGATGCTCTCAATCCTTGCACCAACTCATCTGCCCCTGGCCCAGATCATTTGTCTTGGGCTCACATCAAACACCTTATGTCTAATGACATCTTCCTCTCCAACTTCCTTTTGTTCGCATCCAAATGTGTTGAATTTTCCACCTGGCTGGAGCACTTCAAAAACTCCACCTCCATCATCATCCCTAAACCCAACAAACCCCATTATTCCATGCCAAAGATGTTCCAGCCCATAGTCCTCCTAAACACACTCAGTAAGCTGATCAAAAAGATGATCTCAGCTAGGATGCAATTCGAAGCGTCCCAGTATAACCTTGTACACCCCCTCCAATTCAGAGGCATTATCCAGTGCTCTACTGAAGATACTGGCATCTATGTCACTCACCTCATTTGAACAGGTTGGAAATACAAACTCAAGACTAGTGTCATCACCTTCAATGTGGCACAATTCTTTCCCTCCACTAATCATAACATCTTAATCTCCACCCTTCAACACCAAGGCTTCAACTCTCATCTCGTCTCTTTCTTCTCTGATTATTTAAGCAATTGCTTTACTACATATGCTTGGAACAATAACCATTCCCCCAAATTCCCTGCCTTGGTCGGTATCGGCCAAGGTTCTGCCTTATCGCCCATTCTCACTGCTCTATCACTTTCTCCCTTTATGTATAAATTCTCCAATGATCCCCATTGTAAAATAGTCTCTTTTGTTGATGACAGACTTATAGTTGTACAATCAGAATCCTTCACTACTAATTGCTGTCTTTTATCACAGGTATATAAAAATTGTGAAGACTACCTCTGCCACCTCGGTTTCGTCCTTGAAAGGGACAAAACTGAAGGCTTTCATTTTTCCAATCGACCCTCCCATGAACCAAACCCCCCTATCTTCATTGATGACTCTCTCACCATACATCCTAAACCCTACCTCTGCTACCTCAGTTTCTGGTTTGACAGAAACCTATCCTTCAAAGAACACATCCAGTTCTATTCAACCAAGGCACTCTCCACCATCCAATGCATGCATATGCTGGGCAATTCCATTTGTGGTCTCTCCCCTTTACACAAATGACTCTTATACTGATCCTGTGTTGTTCCCATTGCTATTTATGGTTTCCACTTATGGTTCAACTGTAATGCCCAATACCAAGGCCTCATCAAGTCCCTCCAGCACATGCAACACCAAGCTGCCCTCTGGATCACCAGTGCATTTCGCACCACCCCCTCTGGTGGGGTTGAAGCCATTGCCAGCCTCATCCCCATTCAACTCCACCTCTTTAAGCTCACCAAATGATGCTCACTCCACTTCCACACCCTCCCCCCATCTCATCCCCTCAAACTCCTTACCCATGATGTTGATCCTTTAGACATGCACCAAACTAAACAGTGCTTGACAGCACTCAACTTTGTATCAGATGCCCAACTGGTCATGGACCAGTTCCAGTGCCTTCATCCCAGTGCCAAACCTGGCCAGCATTCGCTGGACTTGTTTAGTGATCAAATCAAATTCATTGAGTGTCCTGACCCTTTGAAAGAAGGTGCCATGGCTCTTCACATCGCCAATGCTTCCCATGCTTGAGACCTTGCCTTTTCTTCCCCAGTCTCTCTTCTTGTAGCTACTGATGGTTCTGTTCCCTCTAATCCCTCACTCTCTGCCACTTCTGCCTTTTACATTTTTAATTCTTCTGAATCTGACATTCTATCCTCTTCAGTTCACCCTTGCAGTGAAGTAACTACTTCTGATTCTGAATCCTATGCTCTCCACCTCAGCCTCTTCTCTTTTATCTCTATCTCTTAGTCTCTTAACACCTCATCAATTGTAGTTTTCACTGACTCAATTTCTTCTGCTAAGCTTCTATTTTCTTACAGGCCCCACAGCACACATCCAGACTCCATTGCAGTCACACCTCTCCTCCACTCCTGGCTCTCCTCCTCCCCTCTCAACTATATTCACTTCTGGTCCATCCCCTCGTCTGCCAACTAGTCTATTCATCACAAGGCACACACCCTTGCCAAATCCCTTTGCCTCCCCAACCCTCATTGTCAACCAATCCGCACATCACTCGGGTTCATTCACAAACATTTTACAAAGAAATGCCTATCCCTTTGGCAACAACAAATGAATGATCTGACCTACTGCAGTCACAACTGGCTCTCCCTACTCAACCCCACTGAGCAGCCCCTCCAACCCAAGTATGCCAAAGGTGGTACTTGGCTTAATTTGCCTCTTGGAAAGAACACCCAACTATGCACATGCTTCACACATTGCATCACCAATCATGTGCCCATTGGTGCCTTTCAGCAGTGCTTCTTCCCTGGGTGCCACATCACCTCTTGCCCATGCAGTGAACCACTTGAGACTCACAAGCACATTTTTGATGATTGCCCCCACTTCTGATACCCAGTAGGAGCCTGTGATGGCTTCTTCTGGGTCATCCAATTCCTCGACCAGAACCCCTCGGCATTTTCCTTCGCTGACCAAATCCAAGGACCCATAACTCAAGAGGAGTTCGCCACCTGCTGCCTTAATCACAGAGAGCAACTTGCAAGAAACAGAGTCCCGGATGTATACTGAAGGCCATTCTCTTCTCTCTAACTCATAGCTAGCTCCCCCACTCTAACCTTTTCTTCTCAATCCCACTACTTCCTTTGCAATGCATTAAGTTAGTTTCCTCTTTCTTTTCACCTCATATCTCTAGTGTAGTTCATGTACTCCTATCTCTCTCTTTCTTAGTTCTCTTTCTCTTTTCTTTCTTTCTTCTCTAGTTTTGGTATTGGGACTGCTATTGTGCACCTGTTTGTATTAGCTAGTCTAGTGCAATAAAAGTTGATTTAAAAAAAAAAAAAAAAAAAAAAGAGCTACCACTGGCCCTACAGGAATATTGAATACACTGACATTCCACATTTCCCTATTGTGGCCCTATAATGCATCAGATGATGCACTATTCCCAAGCCAAAATAAACTGGAGCCCTATGACTTCAGCATAGACAACAAACATGAGTGGTTCATCAATGAAATCATTGGTCATCATTTTACAAATGAAGGCAAAGTGGAATTCCAGGTATGCTGGAGTTTGGGCAATATGACCTGGGAGCTGTATACTCACTGCAAAGACCTAGTAGCCCTAGATAGGTATCTAGAACTGAAAGGTGCTAACTCAATCTGACAACTGCCACAGATCACACAATGACTATCCATGGGAAAATTGATGGTGTCTAAATTCAGATACATGATCCTGAGGATCACATTCCCAATATTTGGGAACACAAAGATGGGACAAATAACCTTACTTCACCCTTTCTTCACCACTACCACCATGGATGCACAACAGTCACAGCAAGCCCAACCAACTCAGCAACAACCCCAGTAACCAATACTGGGTGATCCAAATCACCCTGCACAAAGCAGAGGCCCTATATTGGGCCTCAAAGGGGAGAGGGCAATGGACATATCATCTGACCCAACCACAACTCATTTGCATGATGGGCAGCAATTTGCTGCTCAACAAGCACCATTATCCAACCTTGTGGGCCCAATACCACAAGGCCCCAACCAAATGGACCCATCACAATTCCACATGATGCCTCCACTACAACAATCTTTTATGCAGGGTTTCCTATATCCTGTGTTCTACCCATTGCCTCTACACATGTATGGTTTCCCACAACCATACAGACCATATTCTCCACCAATGAACCCATACCTGCCATATCAGCAATCATCCACTGTGCCACTCATGCAGCAACAGCATGCATCAATCCAACAAATGATAAAGGCACCCCAACTACCACTACTACAGAACTAAGATCAGCCAACAACCAGGTCACACCTGATTATACTGGAACCTACTCAAACCACCAATCCTGATTCACAGAGGAACACTAACACTCCTCTGTCATGATCTTCCTCTGTGATATCCAATAGAGGAAGAAGTAGGACAACTGAATGACCACTACCCCCATTCTTAAAGGAGAAGGGCAAATAGAGAATAACAGAGCTAGTCTAGCTGGTGCTGTCCTTGAAAGCTTGAGGAAAACAAAAAGCTATAGACATAGAGCTTGAGGACAACCAGTATGTCCAAGAGCTCATGAACCACCTCAATGAAGCAGGTCTACCAATAGACCTGGTATTAGAAATGAGCACCAGCTCATGACATGCTGGTTGCAATGCCATTATTGAGGAGCTTTTTGCTAAGCTCTGCAGCCTTCAGAATTGTTTTGTCATGCTCAAAGGACAAAACAACCTCTTGCAAAGGCAGGTTTCTAACCTGCAATGATAACTAAGTGAGAAGCTGGACCAGGAGGAGGAACAGCCAGTAAAATGACATGCAAAGTCCCAATCAATGTCATTGTCTCAACAGGGAGTGCCTAGCACCCTACAAGTCCCCACTACACCAACATCACACATGGGCAATAAGGTAAAACATTACCTTGTTAGTGCTGCCAACCATTGTCCCCACCAGTTGTATTGTCATCACATTGGCCACCACTACCCCCAGCTGATATCACACTACCCTACATTGAGGAAGTACCCTCAGGGGACATTGATGTCCCCATGATGGGACCCCCTAAACTACCCTCCTCAGGGTCAATAGAACTGACCTCAAGTGGGATTATTCCACCAGAGTCCCTATTTGAGGGACTCTCATTTGGTCAACCTATCCTGGTATGCCTATCAGAAACCCTACTGCCAGAGCCAGAAATCTGCCTCCACTATGAGTTCACCTGATACAGCCCAGATGACCCAGAAGAGTAGTTGTAATAGTTGGAGTACTTGAGTGATAATGATAATTCAGCAAAGAATCATCATAAGAAGAACAAAGGAAAGGACAAGACTAAAGCACTGTTATTGAATGCTAACAACTGTGCTGACATCTCAGACCTCATTGGCTGTGGAGGCAGGATCCCTGACCTCTGGGGGCTCTGGGGCACTGAACCTGGCATCCATGAATATGACAACTTCATGTGTGGAATGTTGTCATATAATGTTTACTACTACTAGCAAACAAATACTGTGTTCACAGGTACCAATGCCTGACTTACTGCCAATGCTAAACTCCAAGGCAGGGAGTTCATACACAGCAACAAGAAAGGCACTGTTCATCATATCACAGGATGGGATCTACCTATGACTCCAAGACAAGTCATCAGATCATGGTAGTTTATGAATAACTGCTATATTAACATCTATAGCAGGTTCAAAGCATATTTCTTGCTTCAAAAACTGTACAACATTGCCTTCTTGACCCTTCCAGAGCATTATGATGATGTTATGGAATTTATCTTGAACCTTGAGGGTTATGACCCCAAGTTCCTAGCACCTGGGATGCAGGAGGAGTACATTACCAGGTTAGAGCCCATTCTGTGTACCATCCAAGACCACAGTGTGCATAATGTCCTCAAACAAAATGAGGGCAAAGGACTGCCCATGCCTTCCAGACCTCAATTGTTCAATATTGACCTAAAAGGTCAATATCTCCTGATATATGGAAACCTGGATACCTGTAATGCCTTCAATGACATTGCATTCAAATGATGGAAGCTTGTGCACTGCTGTTGCATCTTCAGATATGGCCTGGGCTGTACCCTGAGCCCTGATGACAAGAGCACTGCCTAGAGATTTATGTGATTATTCACAGTACTAGTGGCAACTCCTCACCTGTACTGTGAGTTCATCACATTGTACAATAGTCACATTCCTCCAGAATGTATCTTTATTTCTCAAAACAGGCCCATATACTCAATACAGCCCCTAGAAATGGCTTCCTATGCATCACATAACCTGAGCCTCAACAATGTGGCTCATGTTCTCATCCACAACAGCATACCCATTTCATGGGTAGATCACTCCTACCTTTTCAGACTGTAGTGGCTAAACCACACCTACCATGGTGACCAGCTATACTATAATTTATATGATGAATATGACAATTGCTGGGTTGAGTATCTTGACTGATACCACAAACCCCTGGCAATTCCTGAGTAGGATGGATGGAGATATTCCACTCACAATGACATTAACTGGTTCTTGTACTTTGAGTACAAGAATGCATGACAGACCAAGGGGGAGCACTTTGTTTTCTGAGGATGGTTACCAGCAAGGGCCTCACTATTCTTCCAGCTCCTCCAGAATTGCAAGTACCCTCAATACCTGCTGGAACTGCCCCCATCTCAACTACAGCTGGCCCACCCCCTCACCCTGACTCTCCCCAGGTCAGTACCCACAGTTCCTGAAGTAGTCATCAATATGGGCACCCAAATGACAGAGGCCAATGCCTCTGTCACCCTCCCTGCCACTGCCAAATGCTCCTTGTCAGATGCAACCATGACCAAGGCCAATGCCTCTGCCCTTGTGTCTGATCTCCCACCTATTACTTTCCTGGCTGAGGCCAACACCTCTGTCCCATCATCTCAAGACCTCATCAGTGAATCCTCATTGATTGCCTCCTCCCACTTGCACTCATCTTCATCACCTTTGTGAGCAAGTTGACTCAACACCATACCTACAACAAGGTGACTTGTCACCTTATCCAACCCTCTCTACTGACTGGGCACTATATACATCCCCATCTCTCACTCATCATCACAAGTGGCTGTACTACTTGTGTCTTAGTTTTCTTGACTGTATTCTACAGTCTCAACAGGGGGTGTGTAAGGGCTGGGCCCTTACAGTTATGTTATCATTTGTTCTGAATTATTTTGAGTCATTTGTTAATAATTAATTAATTATTTTATTGTTTGTCATTGACCTTAATGGATTACTCAATCCATCAATTATACATTCCTTATAACCCTCATTGTCAGCTGTTGTAAGGACAGCTGACCTTATATCTACACTATGTATATCCCAATATATTGGATTTATTGTACATCAGTGTGAACTTAAGGTCAAAGCTCTAAGTAAGTCCTTGTAGGCTTACACTATTCTTGCAACTTTCCAGATACTGGACTTCATATGGGAAGGAGGGTCTAACACTCACAGAGCTAGATTTGAAGGAGGGATATGAGCTCAAAGGGTTGGATAAATTTACTCCCAGGGGCATCAGCACATCTTAGGTGAATTAGTGTACTACCATATTTTCCTTCTTGATGCTATTACAACTCTTATATGGAGACCAAGTACATGAAGCACCATTTGGCACTGTTCCTCTGGTTCTCAATGCTCCTTATTGGTCATCACACTGCATGTATGCATTATGTATGTATTGGCACCTCCAGTTACATTACCACATTCTATTTTTTTAAATGGGCAAGTCTGATACATGGCAGTGCTTACCCAATCTGAGGGGCCAAATTGAAGAAAGCAGAGTGGATATCCACTGCCCCCTTGAGCAACCAGTATGACAGTGTTGAATGTTCCCTATTCATATTCTTGCTGGGCTTGTACAAACCACTCTCCTTGTTGCTCATCTAAGGACCTCTCAAAACTAGAACAATTGTCACTACAATAATTCTGTCTTCCTCTCTCTGACCTGCTGCATTAGTTATTGATCAGTTGAGTGAGAACTCTTTGCACAGAAGTTCCTTGGAAATTTTCAATTCTGTCCAATGTTTCCTCCTCTAGTTCAGTGTTCATGATATATCTCTGACAGAGTAGGTTGAGTCTGTTGTATTCACATGGTTGCAACAAGGCTAAAGTGCTAAATCACTTTCAGACATTTTAGGAGCCCTATAGCAATAGTCAAGCCCATTTTTGGACATGCAGTCTAGTAATCTTCCCTCTTCAGCCATCATCACAAGTCACACAGGCATCATACCTGACCTCTGTGCTTCATGTCTTGAAGAATGTTATGAATGAAGGTTTCTTCAATTCTAATGTATCATGTTGCTACCTCAGCTGTCCACCCCCAATATGCTACTGACAGTGGCATGTTGATGACCACCCAATGTCCAAATCTGCAGCTGATCCCAACATGCATTCAATTATGGTAGTTATTGTTGGTTCCAGTTTTGGGCCTCAGGGCCTCAGCCTTGATGATGGCTTCCACTGGCCCATGGTACATTATTGCTTTCCAGCTCCTTATTGAACCTAGCTCCAGTCCATTCCAAATTGCCACTCCTTCATTGCTTCTGTAACCTATGAGGATTCCTCAGTAGTTATGAGTACCCACATCAATTTTGCACAGCCATCTAATCTTTTCCCTTTTACAGTATTCTGTTAGTAATGAATATTGTACTAGGTACCTCTGGTTACTTGCTAGGCTGGTTTATGCAACTGAACCTACCTTGTAGTGTTTCTTTATACTGAGGCATCAAGACTGCCCATATTTGGTGTATTGCACATCAATTCAAATCTGAGCATTCTCATGACTGGCCTATCCTCTCATGAACCAATAATTGAACTCACAGAGGCTCAGTGGCCCTGATCTAACCACACTATCTTGAGTAAAATGCACCTGAACCAGGTGTTGTAAGGAGTAGCCAAGGCCTATCACATGCAAGGCAGCACACTTCTTCCTTATCCTACCTTGGGATGGCTTTGGGATTGACTAGAAGAGGTGGATATGCATGCTTGTGGGAAGGAGTAAGCCCTATTTTGCAAGTGGATGTTCTTGCATCTCTCACTGCTTTCATTACACCCTAGACCAATTGATGGATGCTTTACTCTCTTGATGGATGGTTTATTCATTTTATCAGGGGTCCTGTTTTGGTTTCTGTGCCATTATCCTTGCTGAATAAGTTAGCCTGTATAATTGTCTTGTTTTGCACTGTATATCTCCAAGTGTCCCTTGCCTTGTATCTTGCATTGGAAACTGGGCTTCACCCTTTGCTAGACAGCTGCTAACCAGAGTGTATAGCTTCCTCTGGGAACACATAGCACCTTCTAATATCAAAACAGTTATCTTCATGAAATGAAGTGATATATGTATGCCATTACCTTCACCCTTCCAAAAGTGCTTGAACCCTCCAGCACTGGGCCCTGTAGCCCTATGTTTGTATGTTTGATGCATCTTAACCTCTGACAACTGGTTTTAGTCCCTACTACAAAAACCACTGATAGTCAAGTCATAGCATCTATTTTGGTCAACCATCTATTTTCACAATATGGCCTTCCCAATAAGGTCATCTCAGATCGCAACCCCCAATTTGCATCCAAAGCAATGCAAGAACTGTACAAACTCCTTGACATCAAGCCCACTTACTCTACAGCTTACTATCCACAAACTGATGGATCCACTGAACATTTCAACCAAGAAATTGAAACCTACCTTGCCATCACCACTTCAAGTGACCCAAATGAATGGAGCAAATACCTTCCAATTTACAAATTTTGTCACAACAATTGTCCCCATGCTAGATGCCCTGAAACTCCATTCCAGCTACTCTATGGCTATACCCCAAAAGCATTTCCAACAGAAATGGAACCCACAAACAACCCATCAGCAGAAGACCACATGAATCAATTAACAGAAGCCTGCTACTGCACTATTCAAGCACACAACCACACCTGTCAAATTATGGCAAGATGCACAGCCAACTATTGACTCCCCACCTATTCCATAGGAGACCAAGTATGGCTAGATACATGCAATCTTCCATTGCAAGTCAAATCAAGAAAACTTGCTCTGAATGTTATGAACCAGCCTGGTACCTCCTGCTGCAACATCATTTATCATGCTTTAGTCCATGAGCTTGGACTTCCCAACGCCTCCCATTCCACCACCCAAGATACAGGTATACCAGCTGAAGATTCAACTCATTATTGTAATGAAGCATTTGCCAACTGTCACCTCCCTGGCTATGCCTCCCTATTCTCTGAAGACTGGCCAATGCCTGGACCAATCTTCTATGAGACTGACTGCATGATGACAGAAATATTACGTATCACCTGGGAGAATGCTCCCTTCACCCACATCTTTGATCCTGATGGGTTATACATCCAAATGATCCATAATAACTTCAACTCTGCCTGGGCCCACAGTTGGAAGATGATCCCTTATGCAGGAGAACCAATCATATTCCTTCATCCCTACATGATGTATCCACCTGAGGTCATCCTGCATATCATCAAGTACAAAGTTGCACATGGATTCTACTTCCAAGAAGTGGAAGTCTACTGTGTCAATCCTAACTCTGACAAACCTCTGGCTATCCCTCCCCATCACACTCAGCTTCCACCCCTCCACAGCATCGACTCCAACATTCCAGGTATTGATGAGTCAAACCCAGAAGAACCCATTGGTGATCCCCTGCCATATCCACTACCATATGTTACTGCCAACATATCATCATCATCATCATCCTCCCCAAATCGCAGCCTCATCTTCCTTCATGAGTCAGACTCTTCTGACTCAATGCCTTCAGCAGGGAACTTCACTGTTCCCAGTTCCACCTCATCTCCCGACTCTTACTCTTCTGATTCCTCTGATGGACATCTTTATCCTGATATGGACTTGTAATATAAAACTGAAAATAGTTCCCTTCCTATCTCTCTACTACAGACTTTTTGTCTTGTACCCTTGCATCACAGATGAACTCAGACTTGAACTGTTTCCTTACTTAGTTAGTTTCCTTTCTTGTCTAGTTTCTATTCTTGTCTTGCTCCACTCCATAGTTATGCTTCTGTTGACTCTCTTGGACTCATAGCTTTACTTCATCATAGTTACTGAATTTGGACCTTAGAAGTAAAGCTTAAATAGCCACTCATGTACTGGAAGTGCAAGCTTCCTATATTCTCAAATCTCAGTGTTATTTTCTTAACTCTGTGATTGATGTTAGTTCATGATCAGTGTGGTAGTAAACTCTCTATTGGTCATTTGCTCAACTAATAGAAGTTTGACCTCTAAGTGTGCTTAACTGGACACTTGCCTTGCCACCTACTTACCGTGATCCTTCTTGCTAGATCCTAGCACCTCTGCGAACCATCTAGTGAGATAGCCACCCCCTAGCAAAGCTTAGGTGACCAGTGATAAGGACCAGCCTAACAACTGGTCCTTCAATGGATTGTTGGCAGGTTTTCCCAAGCCCTCCACTATGGTACAGTACATATGGCTGGTCTCATTCAGGAGTTAAATGGCAATGTATTTAAATTTTGTATGTGGGTCACAAGCCAGGTTGGAGGTCAGGAAATCACATTCATGCTTGAGCATGCCCTGCACCATCAGACCATAACAGTTTAGGCTATGCTTTTTTCTGATCCACAATATCCGACCCTCTCGGGAAGCCACATCTCCTCATCCTCCAGAGCCATTCCACAGATTTTACTATTCTTTCAATGGTGATGACTCTTTGTGCTAAATTCAGTGTGAATGATCATTTCGAATTTTTGCTGATGGCTCTCATGTCAAGTGTTGTCGCAAAAAGGATCACTTTTGTAGTCACCTTTGTATATAGAGTCCGGGCCATATCCATCAGGCTCCACCATGGTACTAAGGAGGACGGATTACTAGCCTGCAATGTACTAATTTAAATGAAGCTAATATGACAGGTCCAGTGGTGGTGCAAGCACCCGGCGGGTACTTATAGCCCCAAGGCACGGGAAAGACAGTGTCACTGGGGTTGCCATGCACGTTCCGTAGCTGTCATCTGGGCGAGGGGGGACTATCTGTTAAAAAAGGCGAGGACGCGCGAACCACATTCTCGAATGTCTCTCACTGGTTGGTCGATAGACCCTAGAATGTCATGTGGCTTCATTCACCAAACAACTTTCCCTCCCCCCTCATGGGAATGTGGTCAAACTGGTTGGGTGGTGACATGGTGAATCCGCCGAGTCTTGTTCTATAGTCTCCCAAGCCTAGAGTATTCCGGATGGTGTGGAAGCTGCATCCGGTTAATGATGATATATCCCGTTGGAAGGGAGAAGGTTGCCATGAGTGTGAACCACAGCCCTCGAGGCCAATAATAGCGAGCCTACGGGAGAAAAGGCTTGGGGAGGCGCTTGCCTAAGGGTGCCACTGCCTACAGATTCTCGAAGCTAGTTGCAAAATCTGATTCGAAGATCCACCCAGTGAGTGGCTCGAGCTAAAACGGTGAATCAATGAAATCCGATAGGGGCGCTGATTAGTGATGACGATGGCGTCTGTAACCAAGCACTTGACTTACCGGCGGCTAACTGCACTGGCCAACTTGAACGCTCAGAGCGGCCCGGCCACTATAGGGTGACATAGGCTCTCTATCAGCGTAGTACAGCCTCTAGCTTCTCGAATTCCAGTGATTACTTTTCCAGTTCCCACCTCGCGAGGTATAAGTAGAACAACATTCAGTCCTTCCTCTAGTCATCGCGGTCATATCTTCCCCTAAGTCCAGCTCTTAAGATGGTCCTTGTCTACGTTCCACACCATGTACGCTTAGCTTCACGTGGATCTTGTTCAGTCACAGCTCATCAGTGCTTCTCAGGCTCTCATAGAATCCTCACCATGTCCCGTTCATAGCGGAGTGGTTGCCACCGTACCATCTCAGGTATGATTTCTATCGACGTAATCACTTGAAGGTCATTAAATCATTCTATAGACCCCTCCCAGAGCTCCCCGCATCGGGACAGTTCGACTTCCCGGATCGCCCTCCGGTGATGGCATGCCTGATGTCTACGTGGAGGACACCTATCCTCTCGAACTCTCCTCCAACTTTACAGCGGCTCAACGAGTCACGTTGGAGACCATCGAACTCAGATCTCCAATTCACGTCCATACACCTGCCTCCCATATTGGCACGCTTTTATCGAGTGAAGCGGTCAGCGCGTTGGATGCGCTCCAACATCTTCGAGACGAAGTCGTGCGACCCATTGACTTCGACTTGACTTACTCCAAATTGCTGCCAGATATGAAGGCGAGAGTTGAGAGAGCCTTTAGGGACCGCAACGGAGGGTCTTCGAACGTTTTGGCTGCTGCAGTCTGGAGTCGCTTCGTCTCTGGGCTGCCTACGCACAGCCTCTGCACCTTCCCAGCTGGACATGATTTATTATTAGGGAACGGGGAGGTCTGGGGGTTTGACAGTTGGTCTTTTGGCGGCTACAGCATCATGCACCTGGATAGGAGGAGTTGACTCTCCTCCCGTCGTTCTCTTTTTGATGTGCCTGCAGAGTGTCTGATCAGTGCAGGAACCAACAATGGGCTGATCTGCAAAAGCCTACACAGTATGGGCCAGGATATCTTCGACCATAATTATAACCTACTCACTTTGTTTCTAAATCTGCACGACTCTTCGTGGATGACGGAATTGAATAGATACACGTATTTTCCAGCTATTCAGATAATCTACATATGTACTAATTACCGTGCCGGCACCTTGGCAATGAAATATCATATCCTTGTTGTAAAGTTACGGGCTTGGGCTTGATACGTGACCTTCGGAGCTCTGCAGAGGCAGACACCTGACAAATGTGACACCTGAGGGAATGAAGCATGTAATGACGCTTTCCGAACTTAATCAAATAACCTCGACTCAGGATCTGGAAAAAGATAGGAGAAAAATGGGTGTATCCTCCTTCGTTCTTCATGGAAACAGGATTCTTTTGAGTGGAGTACGTTCGCACCTAGACCCTGAACTTGGTTTGCCTTTACTATATGCTTTAGACGTGGCACTATGATGGAAGTTTTCAACATGCACGAGACGGGTCCAAACCGCTGGCCTGTCGAGGTTCACTCTATGTTTGGTACACTGGGATGACCCCTGGCCGATGCAAATCGAATCCACGGACTTGGGACTGGGTGTTCACTAGGAAAAGTTTCCTTATAGCACATTGGTTCTTTCTTTCTTCTTTAATGAATTTCTCCGGAACGTTGTTTGCCTCCCCCCAGCCATGCTCCTCGCGTGATGTACGGTACAAAGCCTTACTCTAATAGGTGGATTTTCGTCTACGTTTAAATTTCACTTACCATTTTCTGGATAAAATGTTTTCGTTGTTGTACATGACTTGTCTCATTTTGTAGTCATTCTAAAGTCAACGACCTGCTATCCACTTTATTTTGAATGTATGGCTGCATTTCGGCGTCTGCAAGCTTGGAATATAACAGCAAGAACTCGAAGTATTCAACCTAAGTAAATTGACTTGATTCTTTATTCCCACTTCCGCGATAGTTATCCCTTCATGACCTATCATAGGTTTCCTTTCCCAGATTTCGTTGTATAGTCTGCTGCGAACATAGTCCTCACCAACCCCAAGGTTCCCAACTCAACGACCAAATGTGGGAGTACTTACAAGCAGGGCTGCTTGATCAACAAAGTTCGCAACTCGTGCTCGAGATCCCGGTAGACGATGAGTTCCACCGAACCCTATAAAAGCATATATATACATATACGAGTAAAAAACGGTTAACAACGCATTCCAGATAACCTAAGTCTTGTTGCACCTGCCAGGATGATGCTGAACGAAGCTAAGAGGCACCGCACGGCCAGATTGTGCGTATTCTGGTCCAGTCGAGACGCATGCTGCTGTTGAACCCCAAGCGTTTGATGATATTAAGTAGAAACAGGGGGTTTGTGGATTAGTCAAGGGCTCAGGATAGCCTAGGGAGGAGAAAGCGTGGAAGAGTGAATAAGGAAATGAGCATCGCTGTGTTGTGTGACCAGAGCGTGATGGAAGCCCATATATTAAAATGCATAACAATTCAACTATGCCTTTGGCAATAAACAGAACCAGAGAAGGCTATCATGAATGTGAAGGCTAGTGGTCAAGTGTTGGTGAGAGGCCCACAAGTAGCAGTGCCGTGAATTTATGGGTGTGTTGATGTTTGGACCTGGCCAGTAAGGGGATACCGGGCATGACGAGTCTTCGATTTGAACGTTGCTGGTGTGATATGATACGTCCAAAGTCGATGCGAGGTACAGTATAGTCTAGTTTCCTGGCTAGACATTAGGCGGAAAGAACAATGAATACAGGCGCTTAGTGATAGTTTTAGCAACGCACCGTGACCTCCTCGACGATGGCCACACACTGGTTGGACGTTTTCAGCCCCGCCTCGTCCACACATAACGCACCTCTGTTGCCGGTTCCGTCCCATCCGAATTCAACGCCATCGATGATAAAGTGTTTTGTACTTCGGTATCCCCCAGCCTCCTCTTAGCCTTATTATCTCAATCAACACATACCATGCGACCCGGCTCTCACAAGTATATTAAACACTGAATGGAATGCAAGTCTTTAACAGGCCAGACGTGACCCACACTATCAATAGCCCATGATACTTGAAGGCGCAGCTTTTTCTCCTGAGGAAGCAGGCGCTGTAATATGACCTCCAGTTGAAATGGTACCATAACCCTGTCCGTCAGGTATATATGCAAGAGCATGGGTCACGTAGTCCATAGTGAATGCGTCCTTGACCGAGGACGCGGCCGCGGGGTCCGAGTTTGCATTGAGTCGGGTGGTCAAGAGTAGGATTTATGTCTCGGGAGGAGAAAAAATGACAGCCTACGTGGTTGCGCGACGAGAGAAGGGATGATTTCAAGTGGAGAAGGCGCTACGTTAGTCATAAGCTTGTCGTCTATTATTACATGCATTACACCAGCTGTGATCTGAGGCTACGTGACGCCGTGACGTTACCCCTAGCTTCCAAATGGGATGGGCCAATAACTTGGAGGTACAGTAGCTGACGCGTTGTCGCCATCTCCACATATCAGCGCTCAGCCCTTGTTTAATCCGTTGGGCGCGCTTTATGGCATTAGCTGCCGCCCCAACGCGAAACCCCCTGCCGTCAGGCTTGCGTATCCGCTCATCACTCTTCCCAAATATAGACCCATTCTTCAGCATCGCCGTCGGCTTCTCGGGGCTTCTTACTGGCCGTCCTCAAGCCGCTACTCGACACAGTTTACTGGCAAGATGCTCATACAATTTAGGCAGCTCGGGGATCTGGCACTTGATAACACCAGCCGAATACTTGCGTCATCATCCGCTCTATCTAGTACAATGGATTATTCATTCACATATGACTCTCACAGTCGCTCGGAAATATCAACAATCCTGAAATTACGTCCCCGAGAACCATCGGACACATACCTAGGGTATTTAAGAAGCTAGTGTCTGGCTTTTCCTTGCCCAGTCTGCATCGACACCTTCACGATAACCACCCTCATCGCGCTTCATCATGAGCTTGGATCCAAACTCCATCGTCGCCTCCTGGCTCTCCACTTTCGGGGCTGCCCTCCAACAAAAGAATCCTCAGGTGGCATCCGAGTCTTTCACTCAGGATTGCTGGCTTCGCGAGAGCCAGATATTCTCCTGGAACAACCGTACTCTTCATGGCCGTGATAAAGTCCATCATCACTTATCGCAGGGACTCCTTCCGAGGTCTTTCTCCAACTTCCGCGTCGACACTCGCAAATTCCTCGCACCTGAGCGAGGACAGGTCGGTCCCCATCATCAGGGAATCCTGTCCGGTTTCTTGTTCGAAACGGATATCCAGTGGGGCCAGGGATACGTTCAACTTATCCAAGAAGCGGACGGTGTCTGGAGAGCTTTTGCAGTCTACATGATTGCCACGGATCTCAAGGGCTACGAGGAAACTGGCCGAGAACTTGGAGCGTACGGCGATCAACTTGGAGTTTACGGTGATCACAGTACCCCCTGGCCAAGTGTTCTCGCTGCTAGAAGGAAGGATAATGAAGAAAACCCCCGCGTACTGATCAGTAAGGATTTATCGATATCAAAGCGTTGATGTGCTACTAACCGGGTGTTTCAGTTGGTGCAGGTCAAATAGGTGTACAGGTTGCTGCACGCTTCAAGCAGATGAACATTCCTACATTGGTTATAGACGCTCAACCTCGGCTTGGCAGTGCCTGGCGAAATCGATATAATTCCCTAACGTTGCACAGTACTCGGATGCACGATCATTGTGCGTAACATCCCAATACTCCACCACCGAAGGCTGACATTACCGCGGTAGTCTTATATCAGCGTTTTCCTGATAACTGGCCACTTCATGCGCCGAAAGACAAACTTGCCAATTGGGTAGAACAGTACGCCGATGCTCAGGACCTGACAATCTGGACTAGTTCAAAACCCGCCGAGGACTCTACCCCCGTGTACGATGAATCAACAAAGCGCTGGACAATAACTATTGACCGCGCAGGCCAGCGAGTCACTCTTCATCCGGCCCACATCGTCTGTTGCATGGGAATACTGGGCAAACCGATGATTCCCAAGGTCAAAAACCTCGAGACCTTCAAAGGCACTGTCATTCACGGTGCCGAGTACAACTCACCGGTACCCTTCACCAACAAAAACGTCGTAGTAGTCGGTGCCGGGAATACGGCAGGTGATATCTGTGTAGACTTATCGACTTGTGCGGGATCAATCACGCTGGTACAGCGGTCCGAGTCGACGCTAGTCCCGGCAGAGACTATGACAAATCTACTGACGCATTCATGGCCTGACGACGGGTCTGTCCCTACTGATATTGCCGATTTCAAGGCCGCTTCGATACCTCTCAAGCTCGCGAGGATTATTAGCAGAGCCATGAAGGCTGGAGGTGGAGGAGAGGAAGGGAAGTATGCAGAGCTGTACAGGGGTCTCAGAGAGAAGGGTATGATTGTCAATGACGGTGAGGACCACGAGGGTGTGCTCTTCCAAGCCTTGGAGAGAGGTGGAGGTGCGTCGATTTTTGATCCCGGGAACTCTTTAATCTTATGACTATGAGTTGCAGGTTACAGTACGTCGTTCTCCTCAATTAAGGCTCCCAAAAGCTCACGGCACTTACAGTTCTTGATGTTGGATGTTCGAAACTGGTGATCTCTGGGAGGGTGAAGGTCAAACACGGAGTAGAAGTGGCCGAGCTAAAGGAAAACTCCGTAGTCTTCTCTGATGGCTCAGAGATACCTGCGGACGCCGTCATTTTCGCGTATGTGCTTGTTTCGTTACTACAACTTGACCTTGACTTGAACCATTGTCAGGACTGGTTACCACTCGATACACCATGACTTCGCGAGGATCTTTGGCAAGGACACGATTGACCGTGCTGGCCCCATCTGGGGCATTGATGAAGAAGGAGAGCTCAGGAATGTTTTTAGGCCGACAGGCCATCCGGCGGTAAGTCGTACCACTCAAACCCCACTACTATCTCTTCTGATGTTAGCTCAGTTATGGTACGGCGGTGGAAGTTGCCAACATGCACGATATGGGTCCAAGCAATTAGTAAGTCTGGGTCCGCTCTATCTTGCTTAGCCTCACGGGATACTCTTTTAGGCCATGCAAATTAAAGCCACAGACTTGGGATTGTGTGATGATTAGAGAGGATTTTTGTTAATTGCTCTAGACCTTTCCTCGGGTTGTTTGGTCCAGTGTAGGGGAGGTGTACTTCCTGGAATTGTATCAGCTTCAACGATAATAGCGTTGTAGGAGTAAATACTACGAACGCATTGCGTAGGGTAATACCAACCTATTTGAAGTACAAACTGTCGAGGTCATTGGATCTTGACATACAAGATAGTTGTAGCCGAATTTGAGCCTCGTCGAGGTGGGCTTGACACGTATTCAAGATGCAATATCTATCCCCGTCAGTTGCATGAGTTGTTGGTATAAAGTCCTCGTCATACGGTTAGCATCCGGGCAGGCCGACACAAAATATTATCAGGCTGAAGGTGTCTACTGGAAGGAATCGCCCAAGCGATATGAATCTGCAACGAACTGAAGGACGAGTGTTTTGACTCTCTCCTACTTTCACATGGCTTATTGGATGTGCCCGTTCGTTCTTAACATAGCCTGTCACACCTAGCACCGGTTAACACATGACACGTACAATGTTCGAAGTCTAGATCCCCTGGAAACCAGAACAACGGTCAGACTCCAGCAGCCAATGTTACAGAAGGGACGTCTGGTGGGTGGGACCGAAGTAAGAGAGACTGAATCATTACTATTTAATGTTCACCTGGTTCGACCAGCAGTGTTCGCAGAGGTATGTACTTCGGAAGCTGGGCGGGATGGTTTATCCCGCCTCCAGCTTACCATCCCCAACCTGCTTGGAGGCCATCTGAATCATTCACTGTGGTGGAAAAAGGGCCGTAGTGGCTTGAGTCCTGGCGGGTTAAGCGATGACATCTTGAATCTTGAGCATGAGGTCAGAAGACTGGACGGAAACGAATGGCGGCGCTGGATAATCAAGTATCTCTTTCCCCAGGCATAAATGATTGAATGGATTGAATAAGCTTGGAACACGATGCAGTCTAGTGCCGTGTCCATCGTATTGTTGCAGCCGTACCTGAGCACCCGACTATAATGCTTCTGCTCGGTTCCTGGGCCTCTTGACAACATGAATGGTCCACACAAGTAAGATAATTCTCTTCAACGCCAGCGGCAACAGGAAAGAAGGCAACAGCGCGTCGGGGATAGTACGTCGCATGACCTTGCGCCCCATCTAATTAATCAGCTGACCCCAGTGCCACGGTCAACGCAAGCTTCTTCAGCATTTTCTACGCCATTTGTTGGCGCATATGAAATCCACGATGTAGATTGGAGCCGAACAAATACTATAGGGGCTCTCTTGGTTTCCTATAAATGCTGAGGAGAGGTTGAGAGGAAAGACAACAAGAACCCACATACATATCCTCCAACGCAATGGGTGATTTCCCACAAGGCTACTTCTTCATTCGCAGTGTCGCCTCTGGCAAGGTCCTCGATGTCTATGGCAACAGCAAAGAGGTTAGTGCACAGGCCGTCGCGGTAGCTCCTGCTGGTTCTGATATATTTATGGCATTAGCCTGGCGCCAAAGTGATTGTTTGGGACCGCAAGCCATCTGGCTACGACAATCAACTTTGGAAATATGATAATGGCTTTTTGATTAATAAGAACTCGGGACTCGCGCTCGAGGTTCCGGGTTATGGTAAGCCTTGAGGCTGTGTGTATCGGTTATTTTCCTTAGACTCTTCTTCACAGAGGGTGGAGGCAACATCACTGCCCCGACTGCTTTGGTGCAGGCTGGGAGAAGGGAGCCTCCTGAGAGCCTTAACCAACTGTGGGCGTACAACTACCAGACATTGATGCCGTACGATCCGAAGGTTTGCATTACTGCAGAAAATGGAGACTTCAGCCGTGGTTCCAGGGCTGTCGTCGATAATCGCATCCACGGGGATGTCGCGCAGGAGTGGATGTTCGATACTGAGTAGCCATCCGAACTACAAAGAATGTAATGTCTCTAGTACTATAATCTTCACGGAACATGACTCGCAACGCACCCAGGAAAGCACTGTTACATAACGACGCCTGCGGAGCTACAATACTGAATGCTTTTCCCAAGGACCATCCTAGCAAAACTAGAGCGAGGTCGTGTGTGGTCACGTGACGTGAGCTGCTAACCACCAAGGCGGGAAGGGGGATGCCTTGTGGGGTCAAAAGAATAGCGGTACCCACTGTAGTCCTGGATCCAAGGTTGAGGAGTTGTTCTCACAGGGACTGGTAACACTTCCTATGTAACCACTTCTTAGAAAGATTAAGGCACAAGTTTATCGGGAAGACAGAAGGTCGGAGTGACTCGCCTCACGAGGAGGGTAGAGTAGCTGGCGCCTCGCCCCACTTCATCTCCTCTGTTGATTCGCCAGGGCTTGATCGATGGGTTTATGTTACTTGTTACAGATACTAGGATGAGACCACTGATTACTGGGCGCCAATCTGATAGAAGCCATATCAACTGCGTATCAACTGGCCAAAGATCCGACGATTGGCCACCGTAATCGGCAAACTTGAGGCAGTACTGAGGAAATTGTGATCGGGGTTGAACACAATGTTCATGAGCGGGTCGGAGGGACTCGTGGTGTAAGCATTTCCTTTATACCTTGCTTCTTACCGTCATCACTTCAAACTACCCACGGGATGACTTGGCCCGCTATTAACACTTATGAGCAGCAATGGAATGACAGCTTGGGGCATAGTCCCGTCAGGCCCTCCGGATTTCGCCAGCAGCCGATGGACCCTGCTTTCGCACCGGCGCCTGCTCCATACTTACAAGCGCCACCTCCCGGCTTGTTCCAAGGGCCAGCACCGCTGTTCGCACAGACTCAGGCCACTGATGGGTATCCTCGAAGCCACTTCGCCTGTAGCCATGCAAGCACGAATGAGGATCGACATAGTCTTCCTGCTGATTTTTCTCAGAGATCAAGTGCCGGGTTTTTCGAGGCACCTCGTGCTTTTGTTCCGAACATTAATGATTTCGGCGCCGACGGACGACATCGAAGAAGGCAGCCTCCGAGGCGTCCTGCACACTGGGAAGACGATCTGTATCCCGCCAGCAGCTCGCTACGCGATTCGATAATCCAGGCCGCTCTGGCATTAAATAGCCATCAATGTTTCCCTGGAATCCATCATCCTTTTGGTCACCCACCATGCTTACACTCATGCTGCACAAACGACTGCCAACCTCAACTACCCGACCAAACGCTTCACGGCCATGGACACAGATGCACTCACCGGAACAGGTTACCTTCCTGTCGATGTGGTGTGACTCACTCTACGCTTACTCACGTTGGGCCTTCATCCGGTAACCACCTACCTTGCGCCCACTGCGGGCCAACAAATGCACAACCTACCACGTCGGGTCCTTCGCGACCCCAAGATGAGCCCGGTGCTCAGCAACAGAACCAAGAACCTAAGAAATCGAATGATCAGCGGGGATGTGAAGGGGGGAGAGGTGTGGGTAGGGTGGGAAGGTGGCTGATGAAACATTTCCGTAGGTCGGCTCCTTTTATTTGACAAATAAAGCCTAACCCATCACATATCGCATCAGCAGCCGCTAAAAAGGTAACCGCAAAGATGCCAAAAGAATCGAAGAATGGTGTACGGCGATCCGAAATTGAACCACAGCCCCAAAAGCAGGAGCACCCGCGAGCCCAGACCAATGGAGTACGGCGAGTCTCCGATCCAAGTTCAGTTGGGACTGTTGCCACGACGTCTAGGTTACGAGAGGTTTTCTCGACGACTGAGACAGTCGTAGCATCAACCATTTCTCCCCCAGCGAACGACCACGTCGACCCAGGCGACATCCAAGTACCCCCTCCTCAAGTTGTCCAATCCATCCCACGCCCGCCATCCACCGTCTCCACCTGCCAATGCTACCCACCCAGCGTAACTCTCCACGTCGTACTCCAACATAACCCCTTTGACAGATATATTATTCACTGGGATGTCAGCCTCTCTCCCACGACGCAACTCTACTGGGGACACAGGCCCGAAGAAATCCTGTCAAACCAGAGAACCATAAAGTACCCCGATTTCTTCGACGAATATGCTACTAATCCCCCCGTACGCCATATGTTTATCAACGCTCTTGGTGACTTCCCTCTAGCGCGGTGTCAAGGCGATCCGGATCCCGCTCGGAGCAAAAATAGAGAACGACACATGTACAGTACTGGACATGGCGATGAGCAAGTGGAGATGCGTACTTTGCCTTGGCCGATACGTATCACTGGAACTTCGGAGGGAAATGGCTACGTGACGCTGAAGGACGTATTTCGGGGAATATACAAGAACTTTCAACTGTATATCCACAAAGAGGAGTATGAGCTGTATACGATTGAACGAAAGAGGGTGATCGGCGCGGCGTATCATTTGAGGCAGAAACTCCTTGAAGAGGCGAGGGCGTGGCCCCCGTTTCCAAATATTATCGGTTGGGGGCGCCCTAGCTACTCGGAGGATTGGATTGAAGAGGGCATTATGCGCTGTGATTATCTTGGGACGCAGCTCATATTTCGTGGGCTTGAGGTTAGTCCAGATCGAGAGGGTTACACTTTATTTCTGGGTCCGGTCTAGAATGTTCGCCGGGTTAGTTTCTTTGTTCGTCTTCTATGTATCTCCCGTTACGTCTATACGCCATCGTTTTCTTCGTTTGCAAGACTTCTCGTCGCTCTCCAGGTTTATACCTCTGTAAAATATGCAACTTCAAATACGAATATCTTCGTTGTACAACAGAATACGACGGAAAATATCAAACCAAGAGAAAACCAATATATGCTTCAAGCCCCTTCCCAACGCTGCTTTAGCTTATTGAGGACATTCCCTCTTAAAAGTCACCCTAAGCTACCTCCTCCGCTTCCTTCCCGCCCGCCCCTCTTCATACCGTTCCTGATGCTGCTGCTGCGCCACTTGTTCTAACCGTGCTGGCCCAGCTTGCACCTGTCTATGCGGCACGCCGTCCAGCAGCCCCTGCGTTTGCTCCTGCATCTGGTCTAGCAACGCCATGATCCGGTCGAGTTGCTCTTGCGGGCGTGGAAGTGGCGGTAGATGGCGTTCCAGCGCTGCAGGGGGATACCGCTCAACTCGACGTTGCTGTGCATCCTGGCGGTCCTGCTGCTCTTGCTGGCGCAACATCCTCAACCGCATCGCTCTCTCCCTTTCTCTCACTCGTTCCATTTCTCTTCCCCGCACTACAGCTTCTTCCCGCATCTCCCGCTCGTCGTCCCGTGGTTGTAGTCGCGGATACGCAGGCCCCGCCACCGCTACAGGTACCACCCTTTCCAATCCTGCCGGTCGGCCGCCCCTTCCTACTCCCTCCGGTTCCCCTGGACCTATCCCACGCCCCGGTCTAGCTCTCAGCATCCTCCCACCAACCTCAACTCCACCTCCAGCAGGCTGATATTGTCCTCTCATCGCCTGGGCTACAGCTTCATGATACGGAGGTGGCGGGGGCTCGTGTGGTTGTGGGTGTTGGTGCGGATTCGGGTGGTACCATAGCCGTGGTTGTGGTTGTTGAAAATTAGGAGCTTCTTGAAGATTTTGCACAGCTACCACAGGAGGTACACGTGGAGGAGGATATAATACTCGGATATCTCTCCTGCCACCACGGCCGCGGCCACCAGCAGCAGCACCATCACGACCGCCGCCACCGACATTTACACCAGCACCACGCCCACGTCCACCGCGACCGCGACCACGACCCCCAGCCTCATGAACCCCTCTCGCTCCCGCCTCCAAGCCACCCCACCCCGGCCCAGGGGCTATACCTGGGCCAGGTACAGGTGCAACCCGCACAGGCTCCACATCCACACCAAAGTTAAAGTTGAAACCAAGATCAATCCTGCCGGCAACAGGACGTTGATGATTATGCCTGCGTTGTGGAAGTTGATGGTGAAGATGAGGCGGTGGTGGATGAGGTCTACGTGGTGGAGGTACACCTCCTCGAGATGCTTCCGGTTTCGGCGCGTCGACTTGGACTTTGAGATCGGAGATGGAGACGTCTGGATGTAAGAGTTGGACTTGGGCGATTGCTTTGTCTGCGGCCTTTTTGACCTGTATGAACGGATTGAGAGGGGTGAGGTTATTGCACATCTGGGACTTCGGTGGATAGTGGAAGGGGATTTACCTCGTTTGCGTGCATCGCGTCCAGGTCTTTATCCCAAAGGACACATTTTCCCCCTCCCGCGCTGGTCGTTGGACGACCGGGTTGTTGATTAAAGTGTTCGTAGCCGGTGATGACTTTGCGACAGATGTAACACGACATTGTATGGCAGTTCGGGCACATCATCTTGTTACACTGGATAAATTCAAAAACGTTAGCATCGGGGATGTGATTAGAATAGAAATGCGGGGCGAGATTTCAGATGTGGAGATGGTGTACGTACACCGGATTCTTTAATAAACGCTATTAAAAGTCCAGGAAAGGATTGACTTGGCGTCAGCCGAACGGAGATCTCAGGATAAAAACCAAAAGCGTACTGTACCTTTGTTACATTTCGGACAATTCCTCATCAAAGCTTGAGCTAAAAGCCACCAGTGATATGGATCAACAGGCCAAAATAACAAAATAAAATACCACTCACTCATAGCCTCTTCAACCTGATGCCTCGCATCCAACTTTCGATCCTCCTCAACCTCCTCACACCTCTTTGGCAAATGATCAACCTTTTTACACTTTCGACAACTCACACTCCCACATCCACCACACCTAAACAGCTTCTCACCTTCAAAGGCCACGTCGAATACCGCTTTCCATTCGCAAAAGGGGCACTCTTCGAGTCCTTCGAGATTGGCGGCTGCGATTTCTTTAGCTTGAACGAGACGTTCGTAGAGGGCGTAGGTCTTTCGGGGGAGGACACGTTGGAGTTGGGATGAGGGGAAGGGGTGGGTGCAAGTGGATTGGGACATGCAGGTTATGTTTGGGTTGTGCGTGCCTAGGAGAGTGGACGCATAGGCACGGAGGCAGGAGCAGCAGAAAAGGTGAGCGTCGGGGCATTGGATCATTTTTTCCTAGATAGGAGATGTACATGGCAAAATCGGGGATTGAGAAAAAGACAAGACGTACGAAACGGAACTTGGAGAAGCAGCAACCGCATTCGATGCCGTTTTCTTCATCCTCGCCGTCTGATTCTTCTTCTGGTCCTTCTTCTGGTTCACTTTCACTCTGAAGACCTTCTTCTTCCGTGTCAGCTTCCTGCTCATCAGCTTCCTTCTCTATCTTCTCTCCGACTTGTTTCCCCTCCTCAGCGGCAACCTTCCTCCTCACCCATGCTAGTTCACGCTCGAACTCCCGGTCCTCCAACGCTCGTTGCTTACCCTTGGTGCGTGACGGTTTGTAGGGCGTCTTACGCCGCTCATAAGGATACCCCTGCAACAGATTCGTGCGATCTCTGATCTGTTGTTCAAGTCGACGGAGGGAGAAGAACGCAGGTGCGTAGAAGCCTTTGTGTGCTACGAGTTGGTCGCGGAGGTAGAATTTCGGTGTGTACGGGTAATCTTGTTGGAGTCGGTTCTGTCGAATATCAAAATTAAAAAATGGGTATGCGTGGAGAGGAGAGGTGGGGGTGGTACCAGTGCAAGTTCGTGATAGTCTCTTCCGCCTGTGAATGGTTTGTCGACTTTTAACCAAAGCTCGTCTTCTTCCTCTTTTTTATCCCGCTCCTTTCCCTTTGCACCCAACTTCACCCTTTTTCTTGATTTCCCATTCCCGTTCGTCTCACCTTCGTCCGAGTCAGTAGCCCTCTTCTTCCCTTTATCCTTCCCCCGAACGCTTTGAACACGAGGATAAGAGGGGTCTTCGAACAGGACGTGTAACACTCGCTCGACGGTTGTATCTTTTGCTGCTTGGAAATGGTCCGCGACGAGAGCAGCACAATGTTCTGGGTCAACGTCGGGAACGATTTCGAGGACCTGGGCGACGTAGCGGGACATGGTTTCCTCTGGTGATTCCTGAGGACGGGAAGGTGGTGACATTGGTACAGGTGGAGGTGACTCTGCAGCTGGTAGACGTATGTGTGGACCTGGTGAGTCCAACGGGGAGAGAAGCATAGCATCTACTTGGGCAGGTGAATCAAGTGTAGAAGGACCTGGAACAGAGATTTGTTCGTTGGTGTTTGCCCTCTTACGAGGAAGATCCTGCTCCTCCTTTTCCTTTCCCTTCCCTTTCCCATTCACGACGCGAGTCATCCCGCCTGGTGTCGTCGGTGCCGCTACCAAGTTCTCAGGTGGGACAATGCCCAAAGAGCGTGTGTTCCTGACTTGATTCGTAGGTACGCCCTGTACACGCGAAGGACCTGGTTGAGACACGGCATCTGATTCTGAATCCACGTCGAGATCTATGATCCTTCGTCTCTTCCTGGGAGTGTATTCAAGAATGTCGATGTCCGAGTCGTCGTCGTTGTCAGTGAGCTCGATGACCTCAATGTCTTTCATCTTCCCTTTCTCTTTTGGGATTCTTGTGCATGCTACCCTGAGGGATGTGAGGGCCATTGTATCCGAGAGCGGCGAGGAGGAAGAGTGTGAGGATATTTCAATGACCTCTGCATCGTGCATTGGTTGCGCTCAACCAAAACACCCCCTACATCATACACACCCACTACACAAATACTACCAAACAACTTCCCCTTAACGCCAACTGGATCATCCTCATAATCCAGAATAGGAGCCCATATCCTACTTGGGCAGTTTGACTGACGTTGGATGGAAAAATATACGATCTATACTCTGCACCCGTTATTCCTCAGGAATCGTCATGTCAGCCTTCAGTAATGTAAATGCCACGGTTAGCCTTGTGATTAGAAATACTGTCATTGGCTGACATTCTTTCCGCGTACGGCAGGCTCATCATGCAATAGGGTATTCCAGCTTCATCTGGGGGGCACTCTGAGAATCTGAGAAGGTACAGAGAGGTTGGGCTGGGGGTTCGCATTAGCGTCCCGGATCACAGAATGAGGGGCCGCTGAATGGGCGGAAACTCACTCTGTGGATTTGTAGACCTATGCTCTTAGGACTGGGCTCACCAACAAATGTATGCGAACGGTTGGAAACCAATATATAGGGAACCAACTACAAAAACAATGAAAGATGGAAGGGGGGGTCGTAGAGAAAGCAGACACATATGTGGCCAGTGTCATAGTGCTTAGTCGGAGGGGAAAACAAAGAGAGACGGTACTGCCACCCTCACTCTGCTGGACGCTGGGCGCCGACAAATTCCGTTTGATGGCACCCCGGCACAAAGAGGATGAAGCTTAGGGCTCAACGCTCATCCATCACTGCGAGCTTAACGGCACCCAAGTAAAAGCTCTAGCCCTTGCCCAGTCAAATCGAACTGCCAAAAAGCATGTGAAGCGCCTCGTCGGCACCACAGAGTCGAGTCACATTGCTGTAACAAAGTTATCAATTTACGAATTGCGCACTTACTATAGCGCCTGTAGGGGCTTCCTATGAGAAAATAGAGGCATGCTAAAGTGTTCCCTTTAACGTCTGAGGCCCAAGCTCGTTGGCGGGTTGTAAGTATTGTGACTCCGTCAGGCACAGTATGTTGCCCCTTGCGAATCGCCCCTACTTCCAAAGATACTTTTCTAAGTGGGACTCGGGTCGTAGTGTCGTCTTATACAGAATCTCGCCGGGATCACTGTCCAAAAAGCTTTGGCAGGAATCTAAGGATTATACTACGTGCCTCACTGCCCCCGTGAAACGTACAGCCCTCCTAGAGATGTAGCGATCAGTACCGAATAACCAGCAGCCAGCTCTAAAGAGTTGACTTAGTTCGCGGTCATACAAAGCCATGGCAATTAAGCCAAGCCCGGATCGCAGCTCACACCTTTTTATATGCAAGGATTGTCAATATTTAAGAGCTCATTTGCCGCCTCAACGTCGGGACTTGGCTTTTTTACTTTCGGCACCCACCTCATTCTTCGTCACCCCTGTCATCAGCTTCCGCCAATCCCGTGGAATTGTAGTATTACTTGTCTTTTATTTGTACTCCTACATGGTGTAATGTATATATTGGACTCTTCTCTGGATTATGGTAGTGTAATAGGCAGATATAACCGACAACAAATATCCTAACTCAAAATTTAATACAAAAGGGATCATTGCCCGACATGGACAAGAGAATGAGTTTACTGATGGTAACGATTTAGCGCCTTAGTCTCTTCTGTTCTCCCTCAGCCGCCCGATGAACCATAGCAGCCGTGTGTACTACATGAGGAGTGTCTCGTCCTGGTAGATATCATATAAATCAAGAGCGAAGTAAATATATGTCCAACTCGCGTAGTGTTGATAGAAACAAGTTTGATAAGAAATGGGAAGGATTACCTCAAGCAACGTGTACGACGCTATATGACTCCCCATGGGGACATACATCAACTCCCCAGATGACACCGTTTCCCAGCAATAGATCGTACCCAACGGGACCGCAATTCGAATCCTGTCCAGTTACAAACCTCTCCCAAGATATGAAAGTGTTTGGTGACTCCCCATTACGACGAGCGAATGCCATCTCGACTTCAGTCTTCATAGCCTGGGACAACCGAGAATAAGTTGAGAGGAAGCTCACAGGCTTCTCGGCAATGGACTGCAGGTGTACGAGCAAGTCTAATGCATTGAGCCTCTGCCCAGCAAAGTTACCATAGAATACGCCTATGTGAGCGACGGGCGTATGGATATGGATTGGCGAAGTGAGTGTGATGGCCCGTAGCTTCTCTTGTTGTTCTGGAGTGAGATGTGACAGAATATTTATAGGGAAAAGGTAATCCTCGAAGAGTACAGTAGGCATGGAAGTAGTGCTGTCTGAAGATGGAAGAGGCTTTGTGCCTATTCGGGGAGCAGTAGGAGGGGAGGGCTGTAAAAAAAATGTTGGTACCATAGGCCGGGCAGAATGTTGGTAAAAGCTCATACATTAGGCTCGGTGTCGGTGGGTCCCATGGTGGACGTATGAGCATGAACAGGACAAGGTGGTGGTAGCATGATTGCCTTTTACAGAGCGCGTGAGTGGCCATAGCGAGTTTTGAGTGGCATACTCACATATTCTGGAATGTAGGTCGACATCGGGATTCGGTTGGGCTCCCTCGACTAGGTATTAGCTTTTATACGACAGTCTCATGAAGGACAGGGGCTACGATGGCGCGATCTGCGTTCATTCTAGGTTTGGAGTGCAGGGATGTAATGTCTGGTTGTGATCCGCTGTAACGGGAAAATCTGAATCTGACAGCTAGAAATGCCACAAAACTGCCAGTGGCGACTCGGCGTTTATTAGGTTCGAGCTATTTCTTGCAGCGAGCAACTGTTGTAAACTACGCTAGGCCTTAGCAGGAATACCGAGATCCGCTCTGTCGAGCATTCTCTTTGGCTTTATTTACACCACCTCCCCATCACTAACTCACGCAAACTGATGTTATAGTGTTCCACCTAATGAGACGAGTTTATGTACCCGTGCCGTTGGCACGAACATGATTTAGTCCTCAATAAATATTTATTGGTATATTTACTAAAT
>JAEUWP010000505.1:0-21415 GCA_018524725.1 Podaxis mareebaensis | reverse complement strand
TTGTATCGGAGTTCTTCCGTCAAAGAAGTGGGTGGCCCTCTGGTGTTTGTTAGTAGTTACATGGGTCATCATTGCCTGAGGACAGGCAGAAGCTTGCCAAATGCAAATGGAATGCCGAGATTGAAGAACAATTTGAGACTCGGTCGAAGCAACTCAGACAAACTGTTCGAGAGCCTACAGGCGTGGATCCCCGAACTCTCCCATGCTATTATAATGCCAACACTGACTTACAGAAACGTGAACGGATCAGACAAACCATGAGCCGTCTCAACTTTGAATACAGCGAGCCATACCCAAACTTTGATCGCAGCAAGGATACGTCGCCCAACTCACGCCTCTCGACAAAGTGCACTATGACAAAGCTACCGCACTAGAAGTCGCTGCAGGTGCCAAACTCTTCAACGTCATTGTAGAAGACGAGCAAGTCGGCAACCACCTCCTGAGAAATGGCCGTTGAGTGCCGTGAAGTTGTTGACTTGGACGTGCCAGATTGCAGCTGATGTGGAGGAAGAAGCACAGAAGAATATTCAGAAGCTCAAGGATGCTGTTCAGGCGGCGAAGGATAAGCAGCAGAACGCCCAAGCTGAGTGCGCGAAACCCGAGCGGGACATGAACGAATTCAAGAATAACAAAGAAGGGAAGATTGAGGAGTTGAAGGTTTGCAATATCAGCTCCTGAACTTCTGCCCTCGCTCAAACTGATCTTTACCAGAGAGAAATCGCTAAAAAGCGGCACTCCAGAAACAAGCAGTCATTGTCAAGACTCAGCAGAAAGAGCAACAGACGGCCGCTCTTGAACTAGGTACGATTCTGATTTTCCACTGTGAATAACGAGACTGACTTCTGATTTGATGTTGGCTGACAGAGCACCAAGAGAAGGACCTCGAAGCTGAGAGGAAGAAACTTGAGGACGCCCAGGCACATGTGTCTAATCCCAAGAAAGAGCTTGTGCGAATGAGCGAAGAAGTGACGATTTGCAAGGTCTGCCAAATCCCCTCTAATCTACGCGACGGCTAATTGCCAGTATGGTCCATCTCTAGGCCTATCACGATGAAGCAGAACGCAAGCTGAAAGAAGAGCAAGAAACACTTAGACGCTTCGATGCCGAACTCAAGTCGCTCGAAGAAGTCATCAAGGCTCGAAAGAACAGTGTCTCCGAATGCGAACTCAAGATCCAAGAATTGGACCACCGAATCCAGACCTTGCAGAAGGACAAGGTGACAGCCCAGAACCGAATGGAACATCTGGAAAAGACATATGAATGGATTGCACATGACAAGCAGTACGTGATCTCCCGATTCTTACATGTTGGCGGTGAACCCTTATCTCGGTTGGATGATACCATTTTCGCCTTATAGCCAGTTTGGTCAACCGAACACACAGTATGATTTTAGCACTGGAGATATTGATCAACTCCGTGCTAAAGCACAAGAAATCGAGAAAACTCAAAAAGGGATCAATAAAATTAATCCGAAAGTGATGAACATGATTGATAAGTATGTATACCGTCCCCTTCTCCCTTCGACCGATGATTCGAAACTGAGATGGTAATTTTAGCGTTGAAAAGCGAGAAGCCGCGTTGCAGAAGATGCTCACAACTGTCAAGAAGGACAAAGAGAAGATCGAAGCTATGATCGAGGAGCTGGATAGATACAAGCGAGGTGCGCCGCAGAAGACTTGGGAGAAGGTCAATGGGTACGTGGCCTCTTGGGGGGTATTCTTGCACGGTAGTGGTTCCAGCGTAGCTGAATCTGAATGTACCCACGTGCAGTGATTTTGGTGCTATATTTGCTGAGCTATTGTCCGGCAACTTCGCCAAGTTGCAACCACCTGAAGGGCAGGATTTGATGGACGGACTCGAAGTCAAGGTTCGGCTGGGTTCTGTCTGGAAGCAGAGTTTGACTGAGCTAAGTGGTGGTCAACGGTACGTTGCAAGATATATACGAAGGTTGACGATTGTAATAATATCAATTCCAGGTCCCTCATCGCCCTCTCCCTCATCCTAGCTCTCCTCCAATTCAAATCAGCCCCAATGTACATCCTTGACGAAATTGACGCCGCGCTCGATCTATCTCATACGCAGAACATTGGTCAACTCTTCTGGACGAGGTTCAAGGGCTCGCAGTTCATCGTTGTGTTCCTTGAGGGGTTATTCACAAATGCTAACGTGCTCTTCAAAGCCAAATTCCGAGATGGCACCTCCATCATTGAACGGACAGCGCAGAGAGTATCATCGACATTGTACAACGAGCAGCGTGGCGATGACGAGGAAAACGGGTGGCAGGCGGGGACGAACGTAAGTTAGAAGATGATGAACCGTAGTTTTCGTTGCCCCTTCATGAGGTCCTCTATATGTACTTGTGTCATAGATAGTTCTTGCGCATTGTAATATGTACCATTATTCTAGCAGTAATGCCACTGCCATTGCTACGCATGCTAGTGCGACGTATGGGGACAGTCGTTCGCCTAGAGTAAGGAATGGTCAACAATTCGATAACATGTGGACAAGAGGGGAATTGGAATACCAATTCGGGCCGACTTGAACAGAAGGCCGGGGAATCTAGACAAGATTGCAGATGTTCAGGTCACGCGAACAGCCAAGGACGAGGAACCAACCCATGCTTGTTTCTGTCGACGAGACGTGGAGCAACAGCACGAACATACGTGCATGTACAAATGAACAATAGAATAACGAGAAGTAACGACTGGAAGTTAAAGAGGGCAGACTGGAGTACAAATGAGTGAGGATCACATTGCTAGGCACAGGATGTTCAACGTACCATGGTTGCGAGTCGGGAGCAGGTTCAGTGTTATGGGCAAGAGCCAGAACACGTTCATCACAACGTCAGTACCGTGACATCCAACACCGTGAGAAATATTAAACGACAGACCCGCCATCAAAATCACCTGAATCGAACTCTGCCCACCTTGTTGAATTCCACTCACGGGGTTACTGGACCTTCTCCTACCTTCTCATCTTAGAGGCCGGAACTCCGTTCGTCCGCTGCGAATCGCGATCCGACTGCTATCAGCTGCTATCTCTTCCCCGGAAATACGGATGAACGTTACACACTGTTACACATGCCTCCATGTTTCTCATATGTACCGTCAGAACGCGATGTCTAGCTCTGACCACAATCAGCCACAATCCCTGGACTGGCCAATCATGGCAAGTAGCACGCCAAGTTCGCCAAGCTCACTACAAACTAATTTTAGCGCAACTGCTTTCCAACCCCTCCAACGTGAGGACTTCCTCAGGTTAAGATGCTGATGGTACAAGGCTCCAATTTTCTGAACCACTCCAATTCCTGATCAGCCATTATATCCACAAGCTTCTCAGATCCTCCAGGTTCTAGACAACCGCCAACTTCCACCAGAAATGGACCTCCTCAGATCCTCAAGTATTCGAACCCAAGATTGCAGGCAAGCATTTGAAGCATCGGGCGTTCAGTGGAAGTTCGGTCGGTTGATCGCCCTTAGAAGTTCTGGCATTTGGTCTTCGTGAGGTTTAGGGAATCACGAGATCCAATTTCCACCTGAACCCTTCATGCGCCATTGTGGTGGCTGGGAAGCACATGGAAGATGCGGTGTTGTCATTGGACGCGAGCCTTCCGAATAACAGCTTCTTCTGACCCACTGAATATAGCCTGCATTATATCTTATCTTCTCAGGCGAGATAAGCTATTGGTGAAGCCAAAGAACACACTTGACATCGAGTAGGCTACTGACTTCCCCGACAGATTTCACCGTCGTTTTATGCAGATTAAATGAAATCAGATTCTCACGCCCCCGACTAGTTTGTTATGAGCTCCTATGTTTCAGAGGGTTGTCCGCATGACCTGGGCTACCAACCACTCTAGGGTCGCATTAACGACACCACTTCATTGATAACGCCAAGTGCCATATGGTACACCAGCCAAGAAGTTTGCACCTGCCATATTGTCGCGTTCCCGTTTGCTAGTTTCAAATCGGGACTATCAACTCCAAACACTCTGTTGATACCCACTAGGCAGTTACACAAGCCTACACAAGTCACCCAAATGGTCGTGTGAACGCATCCAATCCAGGTCGATAGTAAACCGGAAACGAAACGAGGATACTTGTAAGTACGCAAACGTTACTTTCTGCCTTCGGGTTGTCTGATTCTATTGACAAAAGAGGTCGAATTACGGTAGATTGAGGCTGTAAACGCTCGTACTTCATGCAGATCGGCTGAGACGTCCAGTGTCAATCAGACTTCTGCCGTTTCCAAGCCCTTGTTGTCGGAAGGGTGTCCCTAATTGAAACTGTCTGTTGCCTATGGCTGATTGTGTGGGACTGCATTGTAGTGGCTTGATGGACCCATCGGTTCGATAACTACTTCCGCTTGGGCAAACTTCCCGAACCAGCAATGAGGCTCCCGTCCTACCCATTTCCTTATCAGCGCCAATACATGTGGACGCATATACTAAGGCCTATATATCCGCGCCTTTTTCCCGAGGCGAAGACGAGGCTTCTTGCTTTCAGGTCCCCCTCACACCAACATGTCGGTCAAGGACGAGAAATCAGACTTGCCTCAGTACGTCGATACAGAGAAGCACGAGGCTAGTGAGTGCCTACCTTAGCAACGACAGAATGCCGTTGGTCCTGACTATCTGGCGCAATATTACAACAGAGGAGCTCGAGGCCCTCGCGCTCCCGGACTTCGATGATCCCAATATCGACAAGGACGCCGCCCTCCAGGGTATCTTGGGTAAGTTGATATGCCTACCGAACATTCAGGAGCAACGGTTTCTGACATTTTGAATGACACAGAGGACGACTCGCCTTATCCTGAGGTCCGCTCTGCTGTGGCGAACACGGATGACCCGGATATCCCAGTATCTACTATTCGGGCATGGGTTATCGGCATAATTTTTGCCATTATCATTCCCGTAGGAAAGCTTGACGATTAGCCTGGGGAAGTACTAACATTTATCACAGGGGTTGAACCAATTCTTTTTCTTCCGCTACCCCTCCGTGACAATTACGACGGTGGGTACCGGGCTCCCAACTACTACAAGCTCGTAATTTTATTGAAAAGCACAGATTGTCGGCCAATTGCTCTCCTTCCCGTTGGGTAGGCTATGGGGGAAAGTCGTTCCCAACGTCAAGGTCTTCGGTCGCGAACTCAACCCCGGGCCATTCTCGATCAAGGAGCACGTATGTTTGGCCAGCGTGATTCTCGACGTTCTTACTCAATGGGGTTGCCAATCAGGTGTTGGTCACTGTTATGGGCGGTGTTGGCGCAGTTAGCGCTTATGCCACCGACATTGTTGCCGTCCAACGTGTATATTACAATCAGAACTACAACTTCGGATGTAAGTCTAACGCAACAGCAGGTTGATTGATGTGTCCTGACCAGTTGCAGACCAATGGTTAATCGTTATGTCCACTCAGCTGATCGGTTTCTCTATTGGTGGTATTGCACGGCGCTTCTTGGTTCAGCCTCCTTCAATGAGTATGCTTCATTAATTGATCAGTTGATGGTGACAAATCCTAACGTTATTGATTACGACAGTCTGGCCAACCCAACTTGTGACTTGCGCGCTTTTCAATACTCTACACGCTCAGACATATGCTGGTATTGGTAACCGTGGTGGTCTCAGCCGCGAACGCTTCTTCTTCTACGCGTTCCTCGCTTCCACTGTATGGTACTTCTTCCCAGGATACATCTTCCAAGCTCTCAGCTACTTCTCCTGGGTCTGCTGGATCGCTCCGGACAATATTCCAGTGAACCAGATGTTTGGATACGTCCATGGATTAGGCATGAGCTTGATTACGTTCGATTGGGCTCAGGTGTGTCTTGTGAATCAAGGCTATACGAGTGTCGACTCGACTAACAGGGCTCGGCAATAGATTGCCTACATTGGCTCTCCGCTTGCTACTCCCTGGTGGGCTGAAGCTAACATCATGGCTGGCTTCGTGTTCTTCTTCTGTGAGTTGGTGTACCGTCGTTGTTCAACCCAGCTAATGAGAGTTTTCCAGGGATCCTCACCCCCATTCTCTACGTGCGTTCGACATAGTTGGCAGCTTTTGGAAAAACGGCTGACGTATATATCTTCATCCATGCTACAAAGTACACCAATGCATGGAACAGCAAATATATGCCGTGAGTACACGCCTTAAACATCACCATTTATACCAAACTAACCTCTGAACCTTCCTTTCCCTATTTACTCAATATGCCCGCAACTGCAAAAAAAAACCAGCATCTCCTCGCGTGGATCCTACGACAACCTTGGCAAGACTTATGATGTTTCCAAGATTCTTAATGACGATGCCACGTTTAATCAAGAAGCCTACATGGCCTACAGCCCCTTATTTATCTCCACGACCTTCGCTATTTCTTATGGCTTGTCCTTTGCGTCGATCACTGCGACGTTGACGCATGCGTTCCTGTTCTTCAGGAAGCAGATATGGACCCAGGCCAGGAAGTCCATACACGAGCAGCCTGATATCCATGCCCGTTTGATGGCCAGATATAGACAGGTTCCTGAGTGGTGGTATGCGATAATCTTTCGTGAGTGAACTTCCGGTTTGTCTCCCGGAGTCATCGTTGAAGATGAGGTAGTCTCTATGTTCGTATTTGGTGTTGTTGCTATCGAGGTCTGGGACACCAAGTTCCCCATGTAAGTGTTTTTTGCATCTAAAGTTTCGTTGGTGCTCATTCGTCACTCAGACAATACTTTATCCTTGCCCTAGTTATTTGTTAGTCTTTGGAGCTCAAGCCACTCTTATATCCACGCTGATCTGCGCCTCTAGCATTCTTCTACGTTATCCCCATCGGAATGATTCAAGCAATCACCAACCAACAAGTCGGCCTCAATGTCATTACCGAACTTATTATTGGTTACGCTCTCCCTGGCCGCCCCGTCGCTATGATGATGTTCAAGACTTGGGGTTACATTACCATGGCACAAGGTAACGACCCTCGCTCCACTCGCTCGGCCTCGGTCGATAATGCGTTCTTCCAGCACTTCAATTCACAGCCGACTTTAAGCTCGGTCACTACATGAAGATCCCGCCCAGATCCATGTTCTTCGCCCAGGTCTTGGCCACTGCCATTGCCGGAACCGCACAGCTGGGTGTCCAGGCTTGGATGTTTTCCAACATTCCCAACATTTGCGACCCAGAACAAAAGGACGGTTTCATCTGCCCGTCGACAGAGGTCTTCGGTACCGCTAGCATTATCTGGGGTGTCATTGGCCCCGCTAGACAGTTCTCCAAGGGACAGATTTATTACGGTGCGTGTCCAATGATAGCTGAATCAACGGAGTGCTTCTAATCCCGGAACTAGCTCTGTCTTTCTTCTTCCTTGTTGGTTTCATCTGCCCCGTCATCAGCTGGCTCATCAGCCTGCGCTTCCCCAACAGCTGGATCCGCTACCTGAAGTATGCCTTTACTTCTTCTAACGATACATACTCACAGTGCTCACGATAAACGTCTCCCAGCTTCCCCGTCATCTTCTCTGGAACGGGTTACATCCCTCCTGCCAGTGCCGTCAACTATATTCCGTGGGGTATCGTCGGGTTCATCTTCCAATATGTCATCCGCCGCCGCCACTTCTCTTGGTGGACCAAGTATAATTACGTCTTGTCCGCGGCTCTGGACTCTGGTGTTGCCATTGCTGCAGTTTTGATATTCTTCTGTTTGCAATACCCTAGGAATGGTAACATTGGTATCAACACGATTCAGACTTGGTGGGGTAACATGTGAGTGTTTATTTTTCCTTTTTCTCACATTTCTCTTTCTGAGAGGTCCGCACTGATGAACTGACTCAATTCGACTTGAAATCAGGGTTCCATTCGAAACCGCAGACGCTAAAGGAACGCCTTTGTGGACGCTGCCTGAGGGTGAATTCTTCGGGTGAGTCAGCTTTTTGGTGCCGTTTTTGAGGCTAGTCACTGAAACAATTTCCAAGACCCCGGACCTGGGCTTGAGGGTTTCCCTACAATTCTTTCTGACCTACGACGGCTATATGTATTCCGACTTTATACAGGTCGTGTATTATTACTGTATGATTAGCAATCTCCAGTAAACACATTTTTAAATATGGCACGGCCTGAGCAATGGTACCTGAGTATTCCTGTCAGCCAACATCTTGTATCCTATTTCCTTTCATTTGTTTTCAGTCCTCTGGATCTATATATTATGGCCAAGTTGAGTGGCACATACACATTCAAACTGGTATCAGTGGTAAATATCCTGGATAGTTGTTATTTAGTGAAAATATTTTGGTAAATCTTCGAGCAGCCGTTGATTAGGAAGGCGCTTATATAGGATATCAATTTATGGCTACAGGAAAGATTCAGGGATACTAACCTGTAACTGGAACAAGCATATTTGATGACCACTCTTCCCTGTGGTAACTTCGTACTGATATTATGGTTAGCCTTATTACGTGAAATGAGCTCCAGAGACTTCTACCTTCACAACCTCATACAAGCCATCATAGTGGTAGCTGAAACAGGCGCATTAATGCCTGAAGTTAGGTGCTAAGGCACAGAGTCCAAAAGCTCACCCTTCTCTGGGGGCCCACTTTGATTGGTTCTTGTATCCTCGTATTACCCGAACTGGGTTGCCTGAATTTATGTTTAACTGAGAAGATATGTCAGGAGTTTTATATTGAGTAAGAGGAACACATACACGAAGTGCATGATTGAAGTAATGTTGGATAGACTGGTCCTCAGCCTGTGACCCTGTCTGATGTATTATTGTGAAGAGTTAGCCTTAAGTCATTTTCCACAAATTACGGACTGCATACATGTCCAAAACTACTTGATTGTCCCCCTGGGCAGTGCATTGAACTTGGAAGTGGACGGGTTATTCACAAATTGCTCACCAGCTCCAGTATAGTAGCTTGAAACCCACCATCTCTATCAATGATCAAGGTCTACCTGATGGCATGATCACCACTTACATAGTATATCCATCATCGGCGTCATCTTCGTAACCCCCATTGAGAACAATGGAGAAGGTTCCGGGGTCTGAGTCTTTCTTCAAGAAGTTTGTTGAGCAGGATATACCTGCAATGTTGGGTAAATGAACTCCCGCAGCTGAGCAGTCTTTCCTAATATGCGGGTATCAGCCCTCAATTCATCCTTAAAACTGCCCATCACTTCAACCTTGACTTAAACATTGTTCCAATGCTGCACTTTGGCGGTCCGTAGTATCCAGTCCTGACGGGAGGCTTTTTCTTTTTCAAAGACAAGATGCCTCGACGTGCCACCACAGTCGATGTATTGTTGCTCTGCCTATCAGACCCATTTGCATTCAGAGTTTTTTCTAGTTTCATTTCTCCTGGAGTGGGTGGGTGAGTCTGTACAGTGTTCAAATTGGAGGCCAGAGGGCCGCCATCCGGGTCCGAGCTGTTTGCTAAAGCAGGTGAAGTCGACGAACTATGATGGATAAGTTTATCGTGCTCGAGATAGAAGCAGATAACCCCACCTTGAATGGACGGTCATGGTGGTAAATAGGAGAAGTGATAATCACTCCGCAGCACCACCAAGATTGCGATGTCTCACGTGTGAGTCAATAGTAACCAATGGACACGTGATATACAGTAACCCATTTCTTCGTTTAGGACAGTCACTTTCAAGCGGATCTCACAAAGACCTTTACTAATATCGCTCAGTTCCTTCTGATCATCCTCGTAGGCATATCACCTCCCAAGGTGCAATACAATAAGATTGCCTGGCGCTCATAATCATTTATAGTACCGGCGTGATGACAAATGTTATTCCGAGTTTTTGAGGGTCTCGCTAGCAATCGTAGCCCGGCCTGTTACCATCGCCGGAGCCTTATCCAGGCTGAAGCCCAAAAGCGCTCATTTCTTCGTCCCATCGTTCAAGGACACATCAACTATAGCTGTCCTTTTGTAGTCTGGTGTAAAGAAACGATCAATCATCCCATTGATCAACGCAGCCGCACTACTCGGCATGCGGCATTCATTGAATGAATCGCCAGGGTAGAAGTTGTGACATGCTCACGATCACCACTTGTAGTAGCATCAAGTTTGGTCTTCACTCCGGTCCGGTAAAAGGGGATCTCGCTGCGGTGGGAATTCTGACTCGACAGGTTAGCCAACAACGCTCTACGGTTTACACATAAACGCCACCGAGATGGAAGCTTGGGTGCGATATTTTTTTTGATTCTGTGGAGAGTCTAAGGCGAGTACTCCATAGTTCTGCAGGTTAATCAGTCCCAGAAGCGGAATTTACTTATAGGTCACTGTGCACGCCACAAATAGTGCCCCAACCGAAACGAAACCGAAAGTAGTTCCACCTAAATGTAACAGTTAGCTAGGAGCCGTTCCTGCAAGTCCAGAAGGCACGATAGACTACCTCTAACTACAGTTCCTATCAGCACTATTTTCACACTCAGCGCTTAAGTAGATTGGAGGGTAGGAGCCTAATTCCCCGATTGGACTACTCTCGTCATGCCGTGGACCCTTCAGCGCCATACATGGGAACAAGGGTCTCCAAAGCTGATGAGGCGTGGCTTGACCATATCAGAGTGCATATCATATTTACAGGGTGTTTCAAGTTTGACGTTCCGACGACCAATTGCTTCCTCCCCAACTATATAGGCAAGCTATAGATAGACCCGTTTATACCCTGCCCTCCCTCGTCTGTTCAGCGCGACCCTCGTCGCTAGGACTGCCTCTAGGCTTTGAGCACTGTCCAGCAAACTTGACTCGTCGTAGCTGGCTGCCACTTGCCTCCTTGGACGTAAACAAACATGGAACAAGATGGAATGGTGTTTACATTAATGCAGGCGACGGTTGCGAGATATTTCAATGGTGAGTTCTCTGGCGCTTTCACTCTCCCAGTTCAGCCTAACTTCTGTGATATCGTGTACTATGGCTGATGCAGCTATTGGTATTTCGGTAAGCGTTACCAGGAACGTGCTCATCCACAGGCGGTATGGACCTTGCTAACCGTCTGGGCGTAGGTCCTTCTGTACGACCATCTCCTGTTGGTGGATGATGAAGTCGAGTACATCTGGAACGCCAAATTGTCCGCGCCCAAGGTTTCGTTCTTGCTGGTTCGTTACATTATGCCTGCTGCGCTGTTCATAAACGCATATCGTGGGTTCCGTTTCTCGCCAACCGCAAGTTTTGTCTTGACGTAACACTCTCGGGGTGACCACTGACAGAACAAAGTTACAGCAATGTTTCTCTCCCTCAAAATGTACGTAACATTGAAGTTACCCGCCCACATGAAACTGATTCTCCTTAATTATACATAGTTGTAAGTTACGACGGTTGTATCGGATCCGTTCAACGCGGACTTATGTCCTGGTAGCTGCAAAGTGTGGTTCAATGTGGCAGTGAGTTAAGATGTCCTTCCCATATCTCCGCAGCTGATAGCTTTGTTAGGCTGCACTTTTTATACTCGTGGTTGGAGTCGAAAATTGTTCGTAAGCTCTAATCAAGAACCGACAGACCCTGACGTGCATGGTTCCCAGTTTTGATCCTTCTACGCGTCTGGATCCTTAATGACCGGAAACGAAATGTGATGAAATGGACGTCCTTGTTTTACCTCGTTATGCAAGCAATGACAATGGGTTGCACGGTTGCTATCATGGTAAAAGCGACTGGTAATTATCCTTCCCTTACATATCATGAAGCGGGCTAATGAAATACGACTTGTGTAGAACATTTCGAGTTCTTGGGAGATAGGGACACACACGCGTTTCTCTGTTCTACAAGAAGACGCAGTATCCTTCCCGCGTTGTACATCCCGACCGTAAGCAACTCGTTTTGGATGCGCCCAGGGGCCTATCTGATCTCGGTCGCGAAAGGTTATGTTTGAAGCTGTGATGCTCATCCTGATTATGTGGAGCACCTATATTCGTTCCCGGGATATGGAGAATAGGAACCTCTTGAACTATCTCCTTAACGATGGTTTTATTTATATTTTGGTAAGCTTTCTTGTGGTGCTCGGAACCTGGCTAGTGAATAACTTCATCATCGTTTAGCTTCTGTTTAGTGCGTCTCTCATAACACGCTCAGGTAATCTAACAGCAGCTAACCATTGCTTCATCATTCCATCGCTTGTTCCGATTCCTTTTGACCGCCATTCTGCCCTTCTCTGCTATTTTCGTCTGGTGCCGAAGTTTTTCGCGTAGCGAACCTACTCATTACTGCCTCTGCACCGGTCGGTATTCCGTCTCACTTCCCACTCCGTCTGATGGGAACGCTTACAACGCTTTTTTACTACCACATAGGCACCACTTATATTTACTAGTTTGTGGTAGGTGCTCCGGTGTGATTGGTGTCCTTGGAAACCTTACACAAGTGTGTCATTAGCTTCGGGTGCGCGACGAGTACTGCGACAGTGTCGCGGCTGGTGCTCAGCCTTCGAAAAGAGTCGGTGATTAAACGACGGACAATGATGCATATGGATGGGATATCACATCCCGGACAATATGGATTGCCTCAGCTGAGCGGCGGAGATTGTTGGTTGTCTGAGGTGGGCTGCCGATCTGACAAGTATGCTACTACTTCAGATGGTCATTGATGCGCCCATGTCATCGGCTACTCTAAATCGGGGTGTGTGACTTTTTGTGGTTAATTGGTGGTTTTATTTATTTCTATGACGATTTTCGCTCAATGGTTTTGGAGTTTTGTGCTAGTAGTCACTGTAATATACCACTCTTCATTGTCTAATCAGTGTCGTCGGAGTCTGAAGACCTTGATGGGGAAAACGGTCCTTCCCACGAACACTTTATCAAATCATAACACTTGCATCATCATGGTCATGCACTTGCTCTCCATTGGAGTTCTTTCTTCTTCAACCATCTCTTCACATAAGGGAAAAAAGGCATCAAATAGCCACCATTTGTGATAATGTCATCTTCAAACACATCCAATAACCCCGCATCAACATCAGCGACGTCGTCAACTGTAGACAGAAAAAAACCGATATGCATAATCACAATCGGCATGGCTGGCGCGGGCAAATCGACATTCGTGCAGAGAATAAATTCGTACTTGCATTCGCAGAACCCGCCGAACCCGCCTTATATCCTGAATCTGGACCCTGCAGTCTCGTTTGTGCCATATGAAGCGAACATTGACATTCGAGATACGGTTAATTATGGAGAGGTCATGAAGCAGTGAGTTCTTTTGTTCTTTTTCTTCTGCGGGCGTTGGCTTGCTGGGGGATGTCAGGCACGGTGACAAAGCTGCGGGGTTTGGATGGTGACATAGGAAGGACGTTAGCGTGCAGCTGGTGGATCAATACTGTCATTCTTCGACCCTGCTTTGCCGACTTTTTCGCTCGAGTTTCATTTGGTGGATCTCTTGTTAATCATCGGACACAGCTGATATGCTTATGTGGTCATTGCTCCGCGCTTGATAGATACAACCTAGGCCCGAACGGGGGGATCTTAACAGCACTGAACCTTTTCACGACGAAATTCGATCAGGTGTTAGAATTAGTGGAGAAAAGGGCTGAGGACGTTGAGTACGTTGTCATCTCTACTCCTCTCCGGCCCCGATACTCGTCTAACCAATTATATGCGCCATGCTTTGTTCTTTCGCAGTTATGTGATACTTGATACGCCGGGGCAGATTGAGATATTCACCTGGTCGGCTTCTGGCGCTATTATTACAGATGCAGTGGCATCTTCCTTGCCGACTGTAGTGGCGTATATCATTGATACGCCTCGAACGACTGCGCCTGCTACTTTTATGTCGAACATGCTTTACGCCTGTAGGTGAGTTTCAGGTTGCTTGAGTGATGTGGATGCACCTTATATATGCTGCGACATTGATGCATCTTTTGCAGTATCCTGTACAAGACGAAGCTGCCCTTTATTCTGGTATTCAACAAGACTGATGTACAACCGCATCAGTTCGCATTGGATTGGATGTCGGATTTCGAAGAGTTCCAGGCGGCCCTTGCAACGCATGAGGGCGCGAGGGATTCGGAGGGCGAGCCTACGTATATGAATAGCTTAATGAACAGCATGAGCCTAGTGCTGGATGAATTCTACAAGAATCTCAAGGTCCAGTAGTCCATTATGTTTGATACACTGATAGCGACTGACGTTGTCCTGTTTCATTAGGCTGTCGGTGTATCAAGTGTAACCGGAGACGGTGTGAAAAACTTCTTTGAAGCAGTTGATGCTTCGCGGGAAGAATATGAGAGGTAAGTACTAATTTAGCCTCCCGGGATTCGGATGACCAATTCATCCGTGTGTTTCAGAGAATATCTCCCGGAGCTAGAAAGAGCGAGGAAGCAGAGAGAAAAGACGCTGCAGGAGGTCAAGGAAGACTCCATGAATCGGCTACTCAAAGATCTAGCGATTGACCGAGCAAAGAACCCTCAAGGGCCATTGAACGATCGTTGGGACCCTGAGGAAGAGGAGGAAGATGACGACACAGAGATTAATATCATCGACAGGAGTGAGTACATCTCTCGATATTTGAATTATTGTGGCGCTGACACGGTAACAGGTGACGAGCGATATCCAGGAGAATACATTGACGTGACACGAGCGCGACGATATGGGGATGAAAACGTCAGCTGGCCACGACCGGGGTAAGCTTCTATAGATCTGAGGGTGGGGTTAGGATGGTCGCGATATAGAGTAGATGTATTGTTATGACAACGTAGAAGAATAGAATTTGAGAGAGAATTACTGGATGGGCCATCGATCAGGTATTACGCGATCTGGCTCTCCTTTCCCCGCCCATCTTGTCTTCCTATTTGCTTTTTCTCCTGGTTGCCCTGACCCCTGCGACTTCCCCCCTTTATTCCACACTCTCTAGTTTCTTTCCCTTAAAATCTCTCTCCACACACCCCTCTCTTCGTTGCCGCACTGCCATGGAACGGTGGGTGTTGCCTTGGAGGGCACTCATGTCTTTTGTGCTGATGCTCCCATGACCTCTAGTTACGCAAAAATCGAGAAAGTCGGTACGCAAGGCTTCTCACTGTTATATATACAAGAGCCGTCGCTGAATGCACTGTCTGTCGGAATTTCTGATACAGGCGAAGGCAAGTCTCATACTGTGCAGCCTTCGGCGATAACCGTTGACCTCGTGGTGGTAATCACACAGGAACATATGGCGTTGTGTATAAGGCTCGTGACGTGACAAGCAATGAGATTGTGGCTTTGAAGAAAATTAGGTTGGAGGCAGAGGATGAGGGTGTGCCCAGTACAGCTATTCGTGAGATTAGTCTGTTGAAAGAGCTCAGGGATGACAACATTGTCAGGTGCGTCGCTTTTCCCCCTTTGTCACTCAGATATCTATGCTCGGCTTTACCCTCACCTCTCTTGATTCCCATGTTCCCCCCATGTTCCCCACTGGCCCACCCTGTCCCAACGCCTCACTGGTGGCTAGCTCGCTTCCAGGCTCACTCGCATGGCTTGTGCATTATCTGGGCGCCCATCATTCTAATCATATCACCTGTCTCCGGTCTGGTATCCAGCTGCTAATTCCATAAATGGGTTCCGTTCAGGCTTCTGGACATTGTGCATGCAGACCAGAAACTGTACCTCGTGGTCGAGTTCTTGGATGTTGACCTGAAGAGGTACGTCGAGACTAACCGACCTCTCAAGCCGGACACCGTCAAGGTGAGTGAAAATCTCGCCTCAGTATCTCCTATTCCTTGATATTCCCTTCCTTCTGATATTTCAAATACATCTTGTTTCTTTAATTCTCTTAGTCGCTTGACACTTTCCATTCTTCCTATCCATGGCTCTTATTGTGCTGGCCACGGCCCGACCGCTGCGTGTTCCATTATGCCACTTGGCGTGGAATTGCCGCTGTGGGTGCTACACTCACACCCATGTGCGCACGCCACTGGTAGGTCGCTGCATTGTCAGCCAGCCCATCTCGTTTTCCTCATTTCCCCTGAATCCCATCAGTTCCAATTTAAATTCTCCTTCAATGACATATATCATGTGATCGCCATCATTTGATAAAATTAGGTCCCAGCAACTGCCGGGCGGGGACCAATCACCTCCCGACTTTGCTCCCTCTCACAGCCTCTCACCTGCTTCAACTTCTATTTTTAACACTGTGGCGACCATTTTTGGATTCTGTGCTCTGGCTCTAGTCCTAACTCACTTCTGCGACAGAAATTTTGCCAGCAACTGAACAAGGGGCTGTTGTATTGCCATTCACACCGAATCTTGCATCGCGACTTGAAACCGCAGAATCTGTTAATTGGCAAGGATGGTAATCTCAAGTTGGCAGATTTTGGGTTGGCGAGGGCGTTTGGTATTCCGATGAGGACATACACCCATGAGGTAAAGTTACGTTCACGGTCGAGAATGAGGTGCCGTTACTAACTGATCCACTTGATTGGATTTTCGTGTTATTTGTTGTTGTGGGTACATGTATGATTTAGGTTGTGACGCTGTGGTACCGTGCACCGGAAGTTTTACTTGGCTCGCGCCATTACTCGACGGCCATCGATATGTGGTCCGTGGGTTGTATCTTTGCGGAGATGGCGATGCAGGGACATCCTTTATTCCCTGGTGATTCAGAGATCGACCAGATTTTCAGGATCTTCAGGTTTGTTTCTTTTCGTAACCCCCCCAAACAATCCCAATGAAGGAATGTGCACAGGTTACTCGGGACACCAAATGAAGAAATGTGGCCCGGTGTAAGCACGCTTCCGGATTATAAGCCTACCTTCCCTCAATGGTCGAGGAAGGATGTTGGGGAGGCAGTACCACAGCTAGACCTTGACGGATTGGATTTACTCAAGCAATTGCTGGCATATGACAGTGTGAAGCGCATATCGGGTAGGTCGTCATTGCATACCTCTCAGCGGATGAATAGGACCAACAATATGCTTTTAGCCAAGCGAGCACTGACCCACGCATACTTCAATGGCTTCACGATGTAGTAGCTGAATCTTCGCGAACACTGATCGATCTATATACAATACTCTGAATATTAGAACGTTTTCCAAGGCTTATGATAATATTTTACACTCGACGTCTCTCCTCACAGACTGCACTTCCATAAGCACATCTTTGTTTTGTTCTGCTTTTTGTGAATTCTAGCCGTGATAGCGTACGGATCAGTAAAGCATTGAGTATCCACATGGGTTGGTAGAGTTCACACCCTGGCAGAGATCATTCCCTACACATCGATATACCTAGTCTTCATTCTGCCGAGATAATGAAAGTGGAGACGTATTATGGATAAATCGTGACAAGCAACATGTAGTATATGCTAGTATATGCTAGTCACTATGTAACTAGCTCGTGACATTTCTGTCCATGACCAGGGCTTGTGGAAAACAATATGGTACGATATATGTCCACTGCGCTAGCTCGTCTTCCCGGTCGGTGAATTCGTAGGCCACCCAACCAAAACGGTCAATATCCATGTATGTTGTGACGGAGTGATCTGGTGTGTGTATTTTCCCATATTCGAGATTCCGCAAGATGTATCTCATGCATTCGCATGGCGCCTCACCTGGCTCAGCTAAATCGTGAATCTGGGCGGGGAGTGACCCTGTCCATACTCGTTCCCCATCACTATCCGAAGGGCCATGTGTGTCATACTGCAACTTCAATCAACGACAGAATCTAAACCAGGGCTGGATCGGAACTCACCCGATGTTTACCCCCGCACCACTCCTCAAAGGGTGCGTTGAAAACTGTGAGGCGTCGAGTCTGATAGCGGATGTGTACTAAAAAGTCTGCATCAATATTATTCTCGTCGAACATCCCAAGAGGCATATCCTCAAGAACGTGGTATTTCCTGAGCTCTGAATGTCTGTCGTCGTGCTATAGGATGGCTTAGATATCCAAAGTGTACGCCACGGAGAATAATCAAAAGACTTACAAACAGAAAGTCACAAAAGCGATCACGGTTGCGCGACCAAAAATCAAAATCATCAATGTAATAGGTCTGGGTCGGGATGACCCTCAGAGCAGGAATCAAATCTGGGCTACAATATCCGTGTTCAAGAAGATTGTTGACAATATGAACACCTGCTCTGCTATGTAGCTTGTTTTGAATACTTGCTCGGGACATGTTGTGATGCGGCCAATAAAGGGAAATTTGACTGGAAGGTGTTTCATCCTCCAGGGCTGTTGCAAGTTCCAAACATGGCTCAGTTGCCAACCTGGGAGACGAGGAATGTAGAAAACGTACCGCCCGGTATCTCCTTCAGGATTCTAACCGCACACTGTAAGTTCAAGTCTCTCAGCTCCTGGTCAGCATCCAAAAACATCCCCGACCGTTCAAAGTCTGCAAGGTGTTCACGGAACGATACGTGGAAAAACTCGACTCGTTCTTGCTCGGCCTCTTCCCACGTAGGAACACGGAGGACCGAATGGAGGTGGTGAAGGGCACCGTATACCACATCGGGTGTCATCGCTAACCAGTCACAAGCTTCAGCCATCTTCCATTTATCATCATCCATTGCGAGAAGCAACAGCCTTTTGGCGTCTCGCAGAACAGCCTGGGGTACTTGAAAAAGTATTCGTCTATAGAGTGCATCCAGCCCGGCCATAGGTTTTGATTCGTTCCCTTCCAACCGGGCCATCTTCTCATTGATAAAATTAAGAACCTGCTTGAGCTGGGATACAGGGTTCCCATTGGTTGGATCACCGATAAACCCGACAATGGTCGAGGCGAAGGCGAATAAGCCGTCAGCAGCAACGGTGATCCTCAAGAGATCATGTTCCATTGGCCACTGCGTAGCACGTGCAAGGGCTGGAGAGTTGATTCGGATTTTCTCCAATTCGGTGCGGAGATAGCGTTCGACATCTCGACGGGCCTCATCTGAGTCAATAGTAATTTCCTCTTTCTCATAACTCGAGATGGTATTGGGCCGAGAAAAGAAGGAAGTGATATGAGGCTCTGGGCGACTAGCGATTATCCAGACGAGAGGCGCAGCAGGATGTTTGATAGACAGGTACGAGATAAGGGCAAGGATCTCGCATTGTATGCGATTGCCGTTGCACTCATCTAAACCGTCAATGATGATTAGGAACTGCTGTCGGCCAGTGCCTATTGGGCGTTGCACAAATGGCTCGACAATAAACTTGTCGAACTGTGCTGCAATTGACTTTTGCAGCAAACTTGGGTCATTCGACACTTCATTCTGGACAAATTGACGGTAAGAGATGTTTCTGACTGCAATTTGATAAGCGATAGTCGTGAAGGTTTTGCGGCCGTCATCACGTTCGTTGATTGAAAAGAAGAGGGATGCACCCAACACGATGTCCGTGGTGGCTTTGGACGTACTCTCGGCAAGGGTTTGCATGATTGCTGACTTGCCGGCACCAGCAGGCCCGACCAGCCAAAGCATCCTTTTGTTCTTGGTGCGATCAACGATGAAGTTCTGCACTCGTTGTACAATTTCCAACCGAGTCCTGGGGTGACATCGAGGAGGAGGATCACGCGCAGAGGAATCGAAGGCGGCGCCCAGTATTGTATGCTTCATAAGTTCCTGCATGACTAGTATTGGGAATATTCAGCATAGCACCGATTCAGAAAGTGGGTTCCCTTACTATTGTTGGAGGTATCAGAATCAGTCATGATAGAGCCATTGACGACGAAGTGATGAGCGCCGCTAAATATTCCTCCTGTTCTTGGAGCTCCTTGCAAGTCTTGCCTGCTTCTATGGTGTTGATACTCTGGACCAACGCTTGGTACTGTGTGCTTCTCAGATGCTTGCACATCCACTATCGGATATAGGTGAGCACAGAGAAACAATGCAGCCAGCATTGCTTACAATTCTCGAAACTGCTGGCGTCGTTCATCGTGAAGTCGTGTATCACAGGACCGTGGGGGTCGTTGGGAAGCTCTCCTATATTTGGAGTTAATCCTGACCTTCGATAATACCCTGGGTATTGATACTATTCAAGGGAAATGTCATCTCACGTCCTCGGGTGGGGACTGGTGATGGTGAGGCTTACAGGTAACGGTTGATGACCAGGACGCCCGGGATTGGCAGGAGCTACAGTCTGAGATGTAGGATACTGAGTCATAATGGGATGGATTGTCGGAGGAAGGGGCTGGGGCATCGGACGCTGATATACACGCCATTGAAGGCAAGTCAGGGCATATCATCAGCACGAGCTAGGTCACTCACAAGTGTCCAATGAGAGGCAGAAGGTCTCGTCGGACTCATAGGGAAGTTACTTCCTGAGTGGGGTGGAGGTTGACCAAGGACACGAAAGGAGAGGTTACTGGGAGAGTATTCAGACCAGACGAGTTGAGGGGTATGGATGGCAGGCTGGGTTGCCACATATCGATATGGGTGCGCATGAGCTCCAGCTGACGGGTGTGCGTATGAGGGGTTATTGGCCAGAGTTACAGTAGGCTGTGTTAGAGAATGCCGATTTGTCGGGAAGTGGTATGTTTGATATATGAGTGATTGCGTTGTCTGGAGCTGATGGACATAAGAGTTAGCAGCGGGCCCGCTCAAGCAGCGATACACAGAAGGATCCAGAGGGCCCACTGGGTGGACCCCCGTCTCGTCCCGTTGCTCAAACTGGTTCATAGTGAATGTGTGGGATAGGCGATCATGGACGACGAGGAAAGTAGAGGCAGTGATTGCATTGACGGATCTGATGTAACTGATACCCGGTGTCACAGTTCAGCAACCCAATCTTAGCGTGAGCGTGTTCTTCAAAGGACAGTGATCGACCGTCACTTGACACAGCAGAATAAGATATTTTTTTCTGGCTACGTTTTGGCGACAAATGTCAAGGAAAAATATGCATACTTATAGTAAATTGTATCCTACATAAGAATATGGTATTAAATTAGAAGGTATCCGTAAGATTGGAACGCTATTCCACTTCCACTGCCTGAGGGTGCCAAGTCTGGATTTACCGTCACTTGACACAGTGTGACGTGCGTGTGACACGCCCATATCAATCCAACATCTGAGGAGTTTCGAAGTTTGATGGGATGCCAGCAGCAGAGAGTCTCTGTCACGCCTCAGAAATCAATAAACCATACCTCCTCTTGAGTGTATAATCTCCCAGAATTTTGTGCAGATAATGGAAAGATGTCTATCTATCCATAGAAGGTAAATTAATGCAGAGTTTGGGGGATCCTGTGCATATAGACTGAGCCGAAAAGTGATAACAACCTCAAATTGGTGGATTTTCATTGAAAGCATAGCCAATATCCTGCACTTTTTGGCCGATCTATCTAATTTTGAGAATAAATGCAGGTACATGTCAGATGTGTTTTTACTGATTTTCTCAGGATATTTGGAGGTGCAGAGCAGGCATGGTAGACAACTGTGTCGAGTGACAGTTGATCACTGTATCAGTCGAGGTTGCATGACTGTTGACAGACTAGCACTTCTTTTGATCTTTACCACCACCACCCGGCCGTGGGAACTCGTCACCCCTGCACTATGCCGGTCTCTATTCTACCGAACACCTCACAT